>OZ018392.1:37400188-37691739 GCA_963969525.1 Ontholestes murinus | reverse complement strand
ATTAGGTTTAGGCATATGATCTTATAATGAAAGTTACCCTTATTTTTGATGTAGAATCTGAAAAAAAATATCAAATATGGGGTGTTCCATAAGAAAAAACATAACTATGATACGCCATGCTTTTATGCGACACCCTGTATATTTAAAACTAATTTTAAAATGTGGTCCTAATACATCTACATACTCCTGCGAAAACGGATTTTGAAAAAATAACCGTTTAGCCGTAAAGCTACTCGGCGCGCACGCTGAGACACCCGGTATATACACTTATATATATTAAATAATAAAGGGCTGAACGGGCATCCTTGTCTTACTCCCTTACACATCCTAACCTTGTCTGACACATTTTCCCCTACTTTCGCTCTCATCCATGTCTCTTCATACACCCTTCTCACCCATTCTACTGTCACACTACTCACACCTTTCCTCTTCAGACACTTGACCAACTTTTCTCTTGGCACAGAGTCATACGCCGCTTTCAAGTCAACAAACACCGCATACACACTCTTTTTGCTCTCTAACATCCTCTCAACCACGCTTGCAAGCGTAAAGATTTGATTTCGAGTTCCCCTCCCCTTCCTAAACCCGCCCTGAGTTTAAGGCAGTATACCCTTTTCCTCCACCTCTTCTTCTAGCCGGTTCTTCACTACCGTCATAGCTATCTTGTACCCGGTACACATAATTGTTATTTCCCTATAGTTTCCAATCTCCTTTTTGCTCCCACTTTTGTTCGCCATGACTCCGGCAATTCCGACTCACCTCTCCACATCCTTAAACAGGATGTGAGGTCCCGAACCGTCTTCTTCCTTCTTCTCCCACTATCTTCCACATTTGGGCCTTCAGCCCATCCAGTCCCGGTGCCCTGCCTCTTTTGATTTCCTCAAAGGCCCTTTCTACCTCTCCCTCCGTAAACAACTCCACTTCATCCATGTGTTGATACTCCCCAACCCCTGCCGGCTCCCTACACATCGTCTCACAGTGTTCTATCCACTCTGCTAATGAGATCTCTTGCTTTCGTTTGGCCTCCTCTCTTTAATATCGTCCATAGTTCTTTCTCATTTCGACACCTCCTCGTCTCCATTTCTACTTGTTTAATTGATTGTAGCTTCTTCTCTTCACAGATCTTTCTATATCTTTCGTCCTTTTCTGTGTCACCAATTTTTCTCCACCCCATCCCGCTCTCCAGTCTTTGACCGCTTTTCTTAGTTCTCTTTTCGCCTCAGCACACTCGTCATCAAACCATGGGTGTTGTCCTCTACTCCCTCTTCTCATTCTGTACCCACAATTGGCTATGGCTTCTTTCATCTCAATATCTCCCCATTCAATCTTTTCCAGTTGGAGTCTCATATTCTCCAATGCCATTCTTCCATCCGCTATCTTCCAGTCGTCTTGTTTCTGCGCATTTCTTTCATACCCCTCCATTCATATATCTGCAGCTAACGGCCAGTGGTCTGACCCCAGTACCTCCTCTACCTCCATTCTTCTGATTTTTTCTCTTTCTATTCCCTTTACTAATATATAATCAATAATTGATGATCCTTGTTGTCCCAGGTACGTCTTTTTTTCCTCCCAAGCCCCATCAGTGCATCCATTTAATACCTCCCACCCTTCCTCCAAAATCCAGTCTCCAAAGATTCTTCATTATTAACCAGCCTGTCATGTGATCTTCTCCGTATTAGTTCACCTAGGTTATTTACTCCCCCACATCTCTCTCCGATCCTTGCATTAAAATCCCCACCCACCACGAGTACTAATTTCTAGTCGATTTTTTTTGTAATGAGACTCAACGGCACTGAATTCTACCAAATAGGAAGTCGGAAAAGCAATCAACAGCTTCTGTACAATAACCTATAATACTGGATATAAAATTGGGATCTGTTTGTGTAACCAGAAGTTGTCGTGTCCTTATTTAAACAATGGATTTAGCTCCCCATTTGTGGATAATTTAATAAGTTGCTCCTGTATTAGTATGTCTTCTTCTGTATTTGTGCTCTGAGTTTGACTACAGGCGAAATGAAGCGCCGTTAAGTGTTGACAATAAGCAAACAAATCTTCATCTCTATTTTGTAATTTTGAATTTGTAAACTGAGAACATTCTCTTCTTCCCAAGTTTTGTTTGTACAGCAAAAGTTTTGTAACAAACGCAGATATTACACTTTTAGTTTTGATTAAATATAATGTATCACCTTGTAATTTCAAATTAGTGTCGTTAAATCTGGCAAATAAATCAGTCATATTTGCGATAATTAAATAATATCTTTACTCTCCAGGAATTCCAACACTGAATCAAAGAGCGAATAGAAGCGATGCAAACATGCACCTTTAGATAACCAACGTACTTCTGTGTTAAGTAGTAAACAACAAATCATCATCATTAACCATTTTCTATAGGGACCACTTTAGGAACCACTGCTTTAGATGGTTAAAAATAATTTACCTAATTATTTTTAATCATTCGTGTAAATAATGTTGCCTATGCTATTTTTATATATAATAATTCGTTCGATGCTACTTTCCCTATATACACGTTGTCCCCTGAAATTTTGAATATGAGTAATGTAATGTGTATTGTATCTCGATTATTATTATTGGTTGCCATGGTTGTTGCTGCAATATGCATGTCAATTTGACTTACATAGCTTCAAAATCTTAACAGGAATTTTATGATCGTCTAGGATATTGTTTGGCTCAATAAAGAAATGTTTCCGAACATTGAATAAGCTGATCATTCTAGTGATTTGTTATTCGTTACGTTAGAATTGTGTAAATATGTTTCATTTTAATTCCCAATTTTATTACAAATTAGAAATTGTTGATTATTTCCCGTTGGTCAGCCCATTAAAATACGTCACGAGTGTGGTAACTAAGTAACGAGTAATGCATTTAAATGCCCGTATTCAAAATTTCAAGGGACAACGTGTATATATATACCGTGTGTCCCGTTTGAAGACGCATCATAGGGAATTCCCATGTAAAATTTTCAATTGCAGTTTGTATATCTATTATTGAACGAAAATTATCAAAATAAAATTAGAATGATTCCTTTATCTATTAAGATTATTTTGGAGGTTTTATTTTTGTTTCATCTTTACTTTTAGTCAAAATATACCTTAAAATGTGTAAGCAAATATTTGATAATAAGATCCTCATAATAGTAGTTGCTGTGAAAAGTCAGTGCATGTCATCTAAATTCTATAACCCACAAATAAATAATTAAATTTTAAATGTGTGCTTACAACACAGAAGGAAAAGTTCAGTGCTTTGAAAAGTCAGTGTATAACATCTAAAATTACAGATGGCGCGTTCAAAGGCACAAATTCATTATTCTTGTTGAAACGAGTTAACTCAAAGGTACAATTTCCCGAAACAGAAGAAAACTCGTTTTAGTATTTCTCATTTATTTTCTACAAAATTTCAAAACCGCATCCAGTTAAATTATAATTATTATACTATTCCAAATTTAGAAAGAATGCTTTTGTAAAGAATAAACATAAAGTGAAACCGATAAATACTTTAATTTGCTTTCAATAAAAATAAAACATACATTAAGTTTTTGTAGATATTCACTTCTTGATGTTACAATATGAAGAATGTTTTGAGACCATTGACGATTATTTTGTTCGTTATTATTAGACACCAAATAGAAAGTACATTCATCTGTAAAACACACACTATTTGGAAATCTCTTATTCTCGTTACACTTTTCCACAATAATTTAACAACATTTAGATCTTGAATCAGGATCCACTGCTCAGTTCTTTATGATTTGTCTTTTATGGGGTCGGTAAATATAAGCTTACACTTTTTGTTAGATGTACTGTTATCCTTGCAACACATTTGTTACAGTTTTCCTCCCTTTTTTTCTAACAATATGTTGATCGTCGTTTATACAACCATTATCCTGGACAGGTTTCAAAACTTATACTAAATAAGTCGCAAATGTCTGCCAAAACTCAATTTAATGATCTTAACTTTTTCTTTTGTGGTGTAAGCATTTATTTTGAATTGAATTATGTGTTTGTGGCTTAATCAATTTAGATGACAAACACTGACATTTCATAGCAACTACTATTTTGAGGATTTTTTTATCGAAAATTTCTTCACACTTCTTAAGCTATATTTCGCTTAAAACTAAAGATGAAACAAAAATAAAACCTCCAAAATAATCTTAATAGATAAAGGAATAATTCTAATTTTATTTTGATAATTTTCGTTCAATAATAGAGATATAAACTGCAATTGAAAATTTTACATGGGAATTCCCTATGATGCGTCTTCAAACGGGACACACGGTATATAGGGGAAGTATTGTGATCGTGATTTTTTTTGAATTTTTTTGCGGAAATATCCGTTTTGAGGTCCCCTGAGTCCATTGCACTGATTTCTGGAAAGAAAAAAAAATGTGTCAAAAACGAATGATCCGATTGAGATGAAACTTTAAACTTAAGGTTTTATCCTCAGAAACTGGAACTGAAAAGCTTTTGGTGAACATCCAATAACCGATATTTACTCGAGGCCGTTCTTGATTTTTTCCCGATATTTCTTTTAATATGAAAAATATTAATAACTTTTTAAACAAAAGTTAAAGGGAATAAGAAACTGAACAAATTTTATTCAAACATGTTTTTCCTGAAATTTTTAACTTTCGAGAAAAAAAATTAAAATTAAAAATTTTGACATTTTTTGCCAATTGCTAATAAATTGTTGAAAGTATATGAAATTTATATAAAAAAAACATTTGTAGAAAATTCCAAAGTGAACAAATTATTAAGAATAGGCTTTTTGCGCAAACCTCATAGTTTTCGAGTAAAATATAGGGAAAGTACTATGATGGCCACATCACCATTTTAATTGTATTAGCATAAAACATGTATAGAATTTACTGCAGGATCTTATTAAATAAATGTACGGAATGATTTATTAGTAATCACATTATTGTAATTTCTAAGCAATTATATCTAAAAATCACTGCTAAATCTATAATTAGCCGCAAAATATTTACTAACAGTAGCAACACTATTTATTGACATTATATGCAACTTAATAAGCATTCATAAATAATTCTCTTAATATAAAAAGAAACAAAATTATAATTAGAAATAATTTAAAACCTTTACTTTATACATAGGTATTTCGATATAAATTATATTTGTTAACAATTAGTGAGAATTATTTCCAATTTTGCACTTTTTAAGTATACTGCTAAAATGATGAAACAATGCGCGCGCATTAGTAAAACGTCAACGTGGGAAAACTCGGTGTGTGCAGAAAGTTTCGATGAAAACTGCTATAATAGAGGAAACGTGAAAGAAAAGCCAAGAGACAATGTCAACATACCTTATTCACAGCACTAAAACGTAAGTGCCGATACGTTTATACGTATTCCTTCTCATTTATCAACACGTGTAATTCACAACCTATAAGTCGCTGTAGGTAAAAAAAATAATCAAAACAAACAATTATTTTTAATTAATACAGTACAGTAAAAATAAATGTTATTTTATTATTTCTTTAATTTCTAGGCCATATTGTTACTATAGTCGTGACATAAATTTATTCAATAATGAAAAACAGCATTGATTATGCAATTATACAGATGTGCTTGAATTATTTATAAATTGTAATTATTTTCCATGTTTCCAATTTGGTAAATAAAAACATAACCTCACTATTATTTAGTCTGTTGCTTATAACCACGTATCATTAAATTTACAATGGCTCTTTTGAATAATAGAAATATTATTTAATACAATAAATAATATATTACGACTACTGCATCATTTATGTCAGTGTTTTGTTTAATCATTTATTCTTTGCCAAACATACTTCCAGAATAAAGAATAAATAATGTCTAATAGCCAAGATTATTACCACAAACTACTACCTATAATAGTATTTATATCTATATAATAGTGTACTGTGACTTTTACAAACAATTTATTTAAATTGCAAATTAATTGGCTTATAGTCTGTCCGTTGGATCTTCCGTCGTACGTCACAAACTATCGCTTCAAAAAACGAAAGTTTTACAGTGCGTTCTTTTTCTAACGCATTTGGTTTACTTTATCAGACTGAATGTTTTTGTGTCGTTTCTCGAAGCGATATTTGGTGACATAGGACGGAAGATCCAACGGATGGACTATAGTTTACTTCTTTAGTTTCCTCTCATTAGATGTTATTAGAAAACAAATGTTTAAGTTAATACCAGTCCTCAACGTTACATGTGCAGATTAATTCATTTATTTTCATATGTCTAACTAATATTCTAGTGGAAATTTAAAAAAAGTAAAAAAATCTTACAGGAATTAACAATAGTGACAAAGAATAACAAATTAACACATAACCTATGAAGTTCAAATCAAAATCATGTCAAAAGTGGCTAATAGTTGAGGCTATTAAATAGTCAAATAGGATAATAAATAATATCCACTATTGAAAGAAAATTTTTAATAAAAAAATAATTAAAATAAATTAAATTGAAAATAGTTCAGAAAGTTATATTTAAATATTGGCCAAAATATACAATTGCTTATATTTACTATATCATTTTTAGGATACGCAGCAAATTATCAACACATAAATGTGTGCCATTCCTGATAAGCCCAAAAATAAGATTGAACACAAATCATGTCAGATACAATCACATCCACCACGAGAAGCACAAAGGTGAGACAGGATGGGAGAAGAGCATTGCATTTCACTCAGATAGTAAAGCCTTATCATTGACCTCTGAATTGTTTACAAATAAATCACACGCTAATTACTTCCATTGCCCTCCAGACGCACAACACAGCCAACACAGCTGCTATGAACATGTCAGAATCCAGCCCCGTAGATTACTTTCTCTATACAGATATATTTTTACTGGCAGAAGGTCTGAATGTTCCCTTAATTAGTAAACCTACTCAGGCCGAATTATCAATTCAGACGTAACTCTTGGTGTGTGTAGTTTTTCCTCGCTAATTCTTTATGTGTGTGCTAGGTGTGCCACAATGGAGGGGCATCGTGACCCGGTTTGTTCCAATCGGTATATGTCTGATAGCAGTGATGCAATGGAGGGCGTTCAGGAAAAAAGGAGTTGCCTCTGATATAGAGATTGAATGTTACCGGATGTTGCCACTTAATTTGATGAGCCGGTGGTTTGGTTTTATAGCAGGTACTTTACATTAAATTAAACATTAGAAGTAATTTTTAAAATGAAATCACGAAAACGAAAATATATATTTTCAAAAAAAAATTATAAACAATTAATATCAGGTTGTTATCATCATATAACATTTAAAAATATTTATTTAGATATATATTATTCAATAGTAAGATAATAAGTTTATTTACTAATTACCCTTTTTGCACTTAACAAAAAAATTATATTACAAAATATAAAAATATACTCATCATTTTAGTCAAAAGTGACTTCTTCGAAGGGATAGGATTACGATTTAAGTGTTGATTATTACTTTAATTCGAGAATGTATTGACATCTGTGTTTATAATGCTTAATAATAATATTAATAAACAATAATATGTGTTAAAGTAAACTCTTTATTTAATATATCAAAGGTCATTATTTAAGTGCTTAGACAAAAGCTATTTTTTTTATAATACTTGTTTGAATGTTTTGTCTATGAGTATTCTTAAAATATCCTCAGTTTGTATATTTATATGATTATCTTATCAGCTACTAGCAGCTCTTTGTTCCTAACTATTTCATTGCCACTTAGTACTTAATTAAGGATGTTTACACTGTATATTTTTTAATCTATTATTCCAGAATTGAATATACCAGAATTTATGCGACCCTTTCTGCTGGGTATGTATATAAATTTTTTTAGTGTCGACCTTAAGGAGGCGCAGTGTGAAGACCTGAAGTCTTATAAATCACTGTCAGAGTTTTTTATTAGGTATGTATTTGTTTATTCGAGTGAATCTGATGTGAGTTCTAAATTAATACCTTAATTTTCTTATTATTATTATTTAAACATGTTGATAAAGATCACTTTTAATTGAATACTTTAATTGTTTCTAAATTGCAACAGGCCATTAAAAGATGGAATCAGACCTATAGATGGTGATTGTGAGATTGTTTGTCCATGCGATGGGACTATTTTGAGTGTTAGTCAAACAAGTGGTGACAAAATTGAGCAGGTAAAAATAAAATCAATCATAATTTAATACTTTTATTAGACTATTATTCTGATGAAACTTATACATTTCAGGTGAAAGGAATTACTTATTCCATTTCCTCTTTCTTAGGTGAAAACATTGGGGACAAACATATACAACCACAGAAAAATAACTCTATTTATCAATGTGTTATTTATTTAGCTCCAGGAAATTATCACAGGTAAATTTTTAGATTAATTTACTTTATGTTTTAAGGCCATCTCAACTTTTAAGATTATTTAGGCAATTGTTTAAACACTAAAACTAACAAGGTAAAACAATTCTCAATCTTTTATTTACAGGTTTCATTCACCTACCAATTGGTATCCTTCAAGAAGAAAGCATTTTTCAGGCGAACTTCTATCAGTTAATCCATTCATAGCTAGAAGAATTCCAGGGCTGTTTTGTGTGAATGAAAGGGCCGTGTATTTGGGAGAATGGCGGCATGGATTCTTTTCATATGCAGCTGTTGGTAAGAAATATTTAAATATTATAATATCTAAACAAATCAAAAACAGTGTAATAAATTTATTAATATATTAATTATATAGGTGCAACAAATGTGGGCAGCATTCGTGTCTACTTTGATAAAACTCTAAGGACAAACACATCTAAGGAAAAGCCCTGCAGCACTTTGAACATAAGCAATGTGCAGCTCAGTAAAGGAGAGATGATCGGCGAATTCAGAATGGGCTCTACCATCGTCATATTGTTCGAAGCCCCTAAAACTTTTTCTTTTTCAGTAAAGCCCGGGCAGAAGGTCCGTTTGGGCCAGGCACTGGGCAACTGCGCGCTCGCCAAATACGTAGACGCCATTGAGGCCGAACGTAGCTCAAACTTAACCAGATAATCAAAAGTATTCTTTACTTACAGTGTTTTACGCAATTGTGATACATTCTAAGACTAACTAGTTTTATTTACTATATATTTTATTTAAAAAAAATGTTTGTTGTGTAATGGATGTAAATAGATTTATATTCACAATACTTTTTTGGATTGTTGATTTTACCTGAAATATATAGTAAATTATATTTTCTAGATAATTTTATTGAAACCTTTCAATATTTACATAATAATTAGGAGAGAATGTACAAAAGTAAATAATTTTACTTACTTGAAGATAATAATAACTTTGATTAAAAACACTTAAGAACCTTTCTTCAATATTTTAGTTTGATCCAGATGTACATTGATAATGGACACTTTGTGTCCAAAATGTACATATGGATCAAAATAAAATATTGAAGAAAAGTTCTGTGTTTTTAATCGAACTAATTTTGGATTTAATTACAATCTGATATATTGTTATTAAATTAATGTAAATTAGTTACTTTATTGAGATTAGTTAAATCAGTACAAATTGCAATCAAATGATTGTGATATTTGGTTAATTTAAATAATGAAACTTTAACCATGATTATTGCTGTAATTGTTACTGATGGTAATATGTAATATAGGTACTGAATAAAATAAAATAAACAATTGTAGTAAAAATGAAGTAAGTATTTTATTCAGTACCTAGATAAAACTTTATATTTTTTATTTATTTATTTTGAGCAAACTATTATATACATATACCGGATGTTCGATAAAAAACGCCCAACGCGATAACCTTGTTATTTATTAACCAATTTGAATCAACTAAAAAATAAACTCAATGGCCATTTAAATACTATGAAATGACACTAATTATATATTTTTTCAAAATTAACTTCATCGACACATGACAGTCAACTTTAAATTTGTAATGGCTGTATATACTTTTTAAGAAAAAAATAAGTTTTTTTATACTAGACATTATTTTTCTAAATCCAATAATGCCCAATATGTTGATTTTAATTTAATAGTAGTAGTAGTTGTGTTTGGCTATCGACCACGTGGTCCTTCAGCCGTGTGATTTGTGTGTGTAAATGAGCTTGTTACTTTAAAGGATCGCTCCCGTCACTCTAAAGCACCATTAATTGTATCCCAATGGTGAATGGTACCGGTCGCCCATCCAACTGCTGACCCGAGCTAACGTTGCTGCACTATCGCTAACGCTAGTTCGGCCGCAACCAAATGCGCCACCACCGGCGTGTTTTAATTTAATATTTATGTCAGAAAAAAATAATAAAACTTATTAATATGATATTGTACAAATTTAGTGTTTTGAAAAAAAAAACGGAAAAACCAACGTCATTTGTTGTAAAACAACAAATGGTTGAAAATACTTTGTTCCGATTTTTTTCAAGGCACACTTAATTTATACAAAAATATTATATGAATAAGATTTTTTTTTTTTTTTCTAACAAATATTAAATTAAAATCAACATAGTATTTGGCATTATTGGATTCAGAAAAATAATGTCTAGAATAAAAAAAATAAGAAAAGTATATGCAGCCATTTAACAATTTAAAGTCGACTGTCATTTGTAATGAAGTTATTTTTGAAAAAATATATAATTAATTTCATTTCATCGAATTTAAACAGCCATTCAATTTGTTTTTTAGTTGATTCAAATCGGTTAATAAATAACAATGAGTGTGACGTGTGGTTTGTGGGATGCGTGTGTGAGATCTATTTTGTTGTACGGAGTGGAAGTGTGGGGGGCCAGGAAGCAAGAAAGGGTTGAGAGTGAGCAGCGGTGGTTCCTGAGGCAGATGTTAGGGGTGGAGAAATCGACCCCGGGTTACATACTGCTTCAGGAAACGAATAGAGAAAGTGTGTGGTGTGAGGCGATAAAGACAGTGGCTGGGTATGATTGGGAGTAAGTGGCCTGGAGGAGGGAAGGCTAGTGAAGGAGGTATGGAGGGAAAGGATGAATGCAAGTCAGGGCAGATGGAGGATAGCGAGGAAGGGGATGTATGAAAGAGTAGGCTTGTCTGAGGTGATTGTAAGGGAATGGTTGGGGTAAATGTGGTAGGATGGGTGCACGAGAAAGGAGAGGCAGAATCAGATAGGAAACAGTGAGTACAATGAGGGGTATGAGAGGTGGCAGGTGCATGGGAGCAGACCAAGATATCTTGAGGGGGTCAATCTGAGGACAGAGGAGAAAATGATCATGGCGAGAGCGAGATGCGGGTCGGACGAGAGAGGAAGAAAGAGATGGATGGGTGAAGGTTATAGGGAATGTGTGTTATGCAAGGCAAGGATACGTGGGTACACTTGGCGGAGGAATGTAAGGGAGTAAATGTGGGATGGGTGGAAGGATGTAGAAATGTAGTGGAATGGATGAGAGATGATGGGGCCAGGGTAAGGGTGTTGAGAAGACTGGGAAAAGGAGAAGAGAAGGGAAGACGAATAACGGGTTGAGGGAAGAAAAGGAGAAAGAAGAAAAAAGGTGTACTATAATTTATTGTATTGAAAAGGAATGTTAAGTTTTAAGTTGAGTTTATATGCCAATAAAGGTTTTGGAGATTGTGTAGGAAATAAATTAATTATAATTAAAATTGAAAACTCCCATTGCAATTAAATAGTTATTTCTTATTATGATAAACGAAATAAAATTCCTTACTTCACTTATTATTTTTATTTTATTAACCATTGATAATTAGTACATAGTACTCGAAATGTACATATGATATTAATAAAAATAATAAGTGAAGTAAGGAATTTTATTTCATTCATCATAATGTAGAACACTTCACATTACTCAACCCGAATTTAGTTATTTCTTAAGTTATGATCTCAAAAAACTTGATTTTTAAAATTTAATAATATATAAACATTTAGTAAATTATGTTTATTATTATAAATAGTGAAACATTCAAAGTGTTAATTAAATAGTCCAGTATATGTATAGAAGATTATGGATATCGAAGAGGATACTAGCTCCCTCATCATTATAATCAAGAAAGGGTTTTAGTGGAAGAACATATTTAATTGTGAACTCCGCACATGCTTCCTTTGCCCAAAATTTTATGTATGTTTTTTATTTTTATTAATTTGATAATAGGTATGTATTATTTTAAAAAGGAGACCGAAGATAAAAAATAAATAAATAAAAATTTTGTAGGAATATTAACAATAATAACAGACAATCCCTACTGCGGTTTAGTTGCTTACAATATAGAACCTAAACAAACCATATAATTTTCTAAAATTCAAGCTGGAAAAAAAAGTAAAATATTAGGGAAATACATTTTAAAAATGCTGCTCATTAAGTAGGAATAAATAATGCCTGAGGATTAAAGGATAAATAAAAATTAAAAATATTTCAATACAAAATTTATTACAAACAAACTTTTATTTAGATACACACTTTTGGTATAAAGAAATATGCTGAAACCTCAAAGCTTCCAAACCATAACTGGTATAACCTGGAAGAAGGTAACGTGCAAATATTTCTAAACACTTTCCACCTTTCTTTAAGTAGGGTTCCAAAATTTCTTGCAGTGGAGGTTTGTGAGAATGCAAAGCACTCGGCACACTGACAACAATTTTTCCCTCTGTATTCCCCAATTCATCATCAATTAAACCCTTTTCAGCAGCAATTAATATCCTTTCAAATGGCAACTTTGCAGGCGGCTCTGAAAAATTAATTATAGGATCACCATTTTGTGCAATTTTCAACCAGAACCATTCAGCCTTTAACTCCACACCCCATTTCTTGAAAATATTCTCACAAGCTTCGATGTGTTGTGGCGAATTGGTGCACCACAAAGCAACAATTCCGCCAGTTGTTAAAAGTTTTTCGATTGGTAAATCTTTCAAATCGTCATTCCTCATCATTTCATAACCATGATTATTTTTCACACATTTTCTCCGTACTGCTTTATTCCACCATGGAGGATCTAACACGATTAAATCAAATTTTTCTATCAAATGGGACACTATATCTTTAACATTTTTACAATAAAATTTACAATCGTGTGGAAATAAATATTCACTCCCGGAAACGTTTACAATTGCCGCTTTATATAAATTTGATCCTTCAGTATTACCAAGTAAATCAACTCCAGAAGTAGCATAAAGTTTCTGGGAAGTTTCCAAAGCTTCAGAATTATCTAATAAATTATTATCATCAGCAAGTAACAACTCAGATTTTAATTTATTAAACAATTGGGTATAATTTTCGCTTACGTGTTTAATATCCTGTTTGATTTTATCAAAAGTAGTGTCTTTTTCATTACTACGTTTACGTTTAAGGGTTTGTTTTTTATAGGGGGTGTTAATGTTGAACAAATGCTGATTTAGTTTATAACAATCGGTGCTGTCGTTTACGTTCTGGTATATTTTTTCTATGTACTTATTGTGCGAAATGTAAACGCAATTTTCGTATTCTAGTACAACACTCATGTTTGTTTGGATTATATTTTAAGGTTATGTTAATGTTCATATTTTATTGGTTATATAGTAAAGTACGTTCACATAAGTTGTTCCTTTACATTGAAAGAGTGGTACTCAAAACTTAAATTGGAAGAAATCAAGATGGCGTATCAATTGGCGTAAACATTTTAAAATCAGTCTAGAAATACAATGTCCTGCAAAATGATTAGTATAATTTTAATTGAAAATAATAAACAATACATTAACTAGCGATAGCGAGAGTACAGCAACGTTAGTTTGGGTCAGCAATTGGATGAGTGACCGGTACCATTCACCAATGGAATACAATTAATGGTGCTTAAGAGTGACGGAGACGATCCTTTAAAGTAACAAGCTCATTTACAACCACACAAATAACACGACGGAAGGACCACATCGTCAATAGCCCACCACCACCACTACTACTACTAATACAAGTAATAGTTTACTTATCTGAGGTAGCTTACTGATTAAATCATGGACAACCCGTTTAACACGGAAACATATGCTTTTGACAGTTCCTTTGTTTCGCCGCAAACACTTTCAAATGCTTGTCAGTATTAAATTTCATTGGATTTAGACATGGAAATTACAAATACATTGGATTTACCCGCTCTAGTTAAGGATAAGATTAAATTCGGCGAGGATTTGGTGAGATCGTTGGATGACTATGACCACATTGAAGGCGTGCAAAAGCTGCATCGAAAGATCAAGCAAGAGTTGAAGTTCCTAAGAAAGGTTAGTACACTTCCAGTTAGTTCACCTTGAATAAATAAATATCTATTATTACCTGTTTATTGGGATAACTAACTGTTTACTCTTTAATTCAATAGAGGATTTATTGGTTTATTAATGTTGATTTAATTTCAGTGAAATTAAGTATTAGCTTGTATAATAACATATTTTTTCTACTACCCTTTATAAAAAGATAATTTTCGTCACCGAATACTCCAGCGAAAATTTGAGTTCCGTCACTAGTGAGAGAAAATCCCATAACGCTAACTTTCGTCACTAGGGACGAAAGTTACCTACAAATTTTCACCTCCGTCTAGTTGCCTGCTGTCACTATATCGTGTCATTATTAAACGTCAGTTTTTGAATTTGTACTGTTCGTAACTTCATCATATCATGATTTCTGATTCAGTAAGTGATTTAGATCTTTCCAATACTGCACCAGAAATAGTAAATCAAGCTGAGAAAACCTATGTGGATTTATTATCAGAAAAATCGAAAAAGAGGTATGAAAAAATATATGCAAAATTCATGGAATTTAAGGCAGATAATCGCGTAAATTCGTATTCACTGTGCTGTTTGCATATTTTGCAAAGTTATCGGTAAGTAATTTAAATATGATCAGTAGTTTTGTAATTTTTAATTCAAAATAAAGTATTTGTTTATACCGGGTGTCTCAGACCACCCGTACCAGCCTTTTATTTCGACAACGCTTGGTCGAATGTGACTGGGACAAAAAAATTTATTACCAAAGTGAACCCAAGGAATCCACTGATGAATTTATTTTTTACCGGAATTAGCCGGAAGTACCCGGAACCGGAAGTAACTTTAAAATTTCAAATAGTATCATAGAACGAGTATGGTATTAATTGATAGGTCTTTTTAAAAGAAACAACTTTTATTAAAATGTTTTTTTAATATTTTGCATATTTACAAAAATAAATGAAAAAAACTAAATTGAAAATTAGTTACCTATTCAACACTCAATTTCCTCAAGTAGGCTTTGCTTTTTTGTTATGTCAAAATAATTGACGTTCGTGAATATTTGAAGTAAAATAAATTATTATTATCAAAGTATTGAATGTGTCAACATGGTTTTACAAACATCAAAGGTTTGGTGAATGCGGCCAAAACTATCATGCTGCTGAGTGAATTTATTCTGAGCGATACCCTCAACGAGCCAATCAGTCAATGTTTTTCGGCGCCTTGCAGAACAAGTTAAGACAACTTGTAAGCTACAGCCCAGCCACAACAAAGGTCGAAGTATGAGAAAACGTGTACAATATTAAAGAACACCAGATATTCTTGCAGCAATTGCTCTGGACTTGAACATCTCGACTAGAAGAATTGAAATCGATGCTGGAATAACTCGCTCCAGAGTTTTAAAAACAAACAAATTCCATCCATATCATATCTCTCTACACCAGAAATTTGAAGAGCGGGATTTTCAAGGCTCTATTGAATTTTTGTGAATGGTTGTCTCAAAAAAATTATAATTTCCAACACAAAATTTATGGACAGATGAGGCGACATTCAAAAGCAACGAAGTTGTTAATTTACATAATGCTCACTACTGGAGTAATGAAAAACCTCATTGGTTAAGAGAAGTTGATAATCAACACGTATGGACCCTTAATGTTTGGTTTGGTATTTTAGGAAACCAAATAATTGGTCCGCATTTTTTCGATGGTTCATTAAACGGAGCTAAATACGCTGATTTTTTAGACAATAATCTTATTGACCTTCATTACGCAAGCGTTTCTCGTCAAACCGTTGATCGCCTTTTCCCTGATCGATGGATTGGAAGGCTAGGACCATTTCCATGGCCACCTTATTCTCCTGACATAACGCCTCTTGACTTTTCCTTGAGGGGACGTA
Source organism: Ontholestes murinus (assembly GCA_963969525.1). Taxonomy (NCBI): domain Eukaryota; kingdom Metazoa; phylum Arthropoda; class Insecta; order Coleoptera; family Staphylinidae; genus Ontholestes; species Ontholestes murinus. The sequence continues at coordinate 37,675,679 of OZ018392.1, read as the reverse complement.
TCAAAGACCTAGTCTATAAAGAGGTTCCAACCACGAGAGACAATATGAAGGAGAGGATAATTTATTTTACTTCAAATATTCACGAACGTCAATTATTTTGACATAAGAAAAAAGCAAAGCCTACTTGAGGAAATTGAATGTTGAATAAGTAACCAATTTTCAATTTAGTTTTTTTCGTTTATTTTTATAAATATGCAAAATATTAAAAAAACTTTTTAATAAAAGTTGTTTCTTTTAAAAAGACCTATCAATTAATACCATACTCGACCTATGTTGCCATTTGAAATTTTAAAGTTACTTCCGGTTCCGGGTACTTCCGGATTATTCCGGTAAAAAATAAATTCATCAGTGGATTCCTTGGGTTCACTTTGGTAATTAAAATGTTTGTCCCAGTCATATTCGACCAAGCGTTGTCGAAATAAAGGGCTGGTACGGGTGGTCTGAGACACCCGGTATAATAAAAGTTTGTTAGTATCATAGGTAAGGTAGTAGAAAAAGTATAGTGTTTAACTCGTCGAAAGCATTTTTTTAAGCTCGCGAACATTACCAAACTCGGCTTCGCCTCGTTTGGTAAACTGTTCTCTCGCTTAAAAAAATGTTACTTTCGTCACTCGTTGAACAATATACTATAATTAACTATAAATTTGTTTGAGTTTACATGAAGTGTTTTCAGTTTATTAATAGTTAATTAAGTTAGACAAAGAAACATGTGCTTATTAAATCTGTAATAATTTTGATTTTTGTTGAGTAATTTTCTTTCATTTTTATTTTTCTTCATTCTTTTTCAATCCTGCTTGTTTCTTTCACATTTCTGGCTGATAAAGTAATACTACGTCTTTTAATTTCAAAATTTGGTAGCAATATGTCATTGAATTTTTATTGCCGAGGAGCTTTTTATGTAATTATCTGTTATTTCATTTTTGTTTTTGGGTAGCCATTGACATAGTAGTACGTCTTTTTTATTATTTCGCAAGCATGTTGTCCAACGTCAAATTTTTTGTAAGAAACTGAGCAGGTTTTAAATTAATTTACATTTAGCCCTTAACTTATGGATACAGAAAGTAAGTCCATTAACTAGTTAACTATGACCCTACATTTTGAAATTCGAATTTCTGTGTGTCACCAAAATCGATCTATGACGAGTATAGTCGTCAATCACAGAGTAAGTGTCGCTGTTAAACTATTGCATCAAAAAGATAGGTTTATTTTTTAAAATTGCTAATATTATTACTAATATTTATTTATTTATTTAACATATAATAATAATAATCTTTATTTCCTTATCATATACATTATACATAATTAACTAAAAACGCAAGAAAAATATATAAAATTAAAAATTTAAATTGTGGAGTGGTATTCACCAACGAAGGGTGTGTGTAGGTTGTCGAATTGTTTGTGTTGATTTTTCTCGTTGTTTTCCATCAAAAAGTTGACTCTGTAATGATCCTTTATTTTTTTTTTATAAAATATAAATACAAATAATATCCAACGGGTAGAAAGACCGATGGTCGATAGCCCAAATGGACAGACTAACCATTATTGTTAATCATTTGTATATATTTCTCAAAATTGTAAGTGTTCGAATAAAGATATTATTCTCTCTAATATCCAACAAATGAAGAAATATTTTTTTATAGTACTTCTTGAACCTTTTTCTTTCTAATAATTATGCTATGATAATACCATCACTCAAATCCACTTGACCCTGCTTTTTTGTTATTATTTTGCCTTTTCTGTATTTCTCTCATGTTGTCGTTGTGGACTTTACTTACAAGACAAACCTCCTTCTTATCTTTCCATTTCATTATCATAGTTTTATTTTTAAACCTAGCAACATATTTGCCTTTTCTAATAAGCGTTTTTATTGCATCTTAAGGAATGAAAATCCTATTTTTGCTAATAGTTCCAACCACTTCCATCTTATGCTCGCACATTTTTCTATTAATGGAATACTAGAATACCTCTTGTCCAAGTATGGCCCATATCAACAATCTAAGAGATCACTACATAACTGAAGCACAATATGTGAAGTTGCACAACAATACAAATCGGTCGCCTGACATCACTTTGAAAAAAAAGGCATACTATTGTGATACATTCCCTTTTTGAGAAGTACACTTGTAATGTTTTTTAAGAGGCCCCACAAAATCAAGAGCGAGATAAAGCATCTAATCTTATATTTCTCGTTATGCCCTTATCTCAAATTTTATACATTTTATAATTTTTTGTTTTTTCCGGCCTGGCTTCAAAATATTCTAAACATCTTGAAAGTTGTTCATTCTCTAAGCGTTAAGAAGAAAATAGTATCGTTTTTCTTCACGAAAATCAAAAGACAGTTAATTCAGGCTGCTATACGGCCATTTGTTTGCCTGAAGTTTCTCTCAATTGAGAGAAACCAACCCAAAACGACCAATCATTTTGCATCACGACAATGTGAGCTCACACATATCACATGCAACAAACGAATATTTAGGTTTTCATCGCTCGAAGAAGCGGTTTGCTACTATTTTCTGCCTGGACAAAGTGCTTTGAAGGGTGGTTCAGTCGTATGCAAAAGTTTATATAGGCGATTATTTTGAAAAGCAATAAAAATATTTTTGATAAAGTTCTTTTGTTTATTCTTTCTATTTTTCAATGCATAAATAACAACTATATTGTTTTCAGATACATAAATCTAATCTCATCAAAAAAGAACACTTGCAATGCTCGAATTTGACGCACTTCACCGCGTTAGTCGAAGTGCTGCGTGGCCTTGAAAATTGCACTTGTGTGAACAAGCCGTTCAACCTGGAGGATAGGAAGATCATCATCGATATTGTTTGCGATGACGGTCTACAGTGGATCAAGGTAGTGGCAAGGAATCCGAAATCGTTAAGTCAAATATGCCTAGGAAACACGAATTACGGAGTCAGGAGTATTTTGGATCAGGCGGAGGAGTACCTGGTCTGCGCTCAGTTGTATCCTTGCATGTTTCAAACACCGAAGGTATTTTGCTGTTACAATATATTGACTTTTATAACTAAAGAAGCAATGCGTTTGTAAAATATCAGATATGTGAAGTAATTGCTATTGGCTGATAACAGCGCCAACTCTGAAACATAATGCGAACTTTCACTCTATTTCACTCTGTCGTTGATTGAAATGACCGTTCTATTCCCCGGCTGTCGTGACATCCACAGTAAAGTGTTACTGCGGTTATATATTTTTTTAATGCTAATGCTGCCACGTAGCCAGTGATGTTGAATGGAGTTGCGGCTTAAACCTGAACCAGTTCGACCACCCTAATCCGTATTTTGACGAGTGTTTGGGATAACTCATTAATGTAATGAATGGATCTTTATTTGAATTTGGAAGTCTAACAAAACACTATGACCTACATTTATCCATTGCTCACATTCTTCGAAAACAAAATCATCAAATCGCGTTTATACCTGCTTGCAAACTATCAAAGTGTCAAAAATGAAATCGCAAACACCTTTATAATTGATGTTATATGCAGTATGTGAAAAAATAGTGTGTACAACGCATGGCAAATGCGTAACATTTCCACACTTGTTGTAAAAAAAAGACCTTTATTGGCATCCATAAACTTATATACAAATAATATCCCATTTATCCATTCCTCCCGTATCTCCTTACACTCCTCCGCTAGATGACTCCATGTATCTCTCCCACTCCCACACAGCACACACCTATCATACTCTTCGCCCATCCATATCTTTCTTCCTCTCTCCTCCGAGCCACACCTAGCCCTAGCCATTGCTACCTTCTGCCCTCTGTTTAATGTACAATTTGCTAGGTACCCAGGTATCTTCCCATGTACCTGCCACCTTTTATAAAGAGGGTTGTATCCACTACTCTCAATACACCTTTGACGCTCCTGCTTTTCCACTTCTTCCCATTTTACCTTCATCCACACTGCCACATTCACCCCTTTTTCCAACCACTCATTTACCAAACTTTCAGGTACTCCTGCTCTTTCATACATTTTTCTCCTCTCTATTCTCCAACCACTCTCTCCTACTCCCACACATGTTCTCCACACTTATTTTACCAACCTTTCCTCCCCCAATCCTATCACTTTCATCTCATACCTAGTCACTCTTTCCATTGCGTCTCCATGCATACACGTTCTGTTCGTTTCCTGAAGCAGAATGTAGCTGGGCGTTGATCTTTCCACCACCAACATCTGCTTCAGGAATATCACCTGCTCTCTCTCGATACATTCATATGCTTTCATACCCCATGCCTCCACCCCATACATTAAGATTGGTTTCACACATGCATCCCACAGTTTGCACGCCATCTGAAAATTACCCTTCAGCCACTGTCCCCACTTCTCCTTTACCACATACCACGCTTTCCTCGCCTTCATTTGGACCCATCTGGCGTGCTCGCTGTACCCCCCACACCACCTAAAGAAAAACCCAAATATTTAAACTCTTTCACTCTCTCGATCACTTCTCCCTTTCATGTTAATTCTTTCATTCTTCCTTCTCTTCCTCTATTCCTAAATCTCATCCACTTCGTTTTTCCTACATTCACACACAAACCTCGCTTATCCATATACCTTTCAACCCTTTGCAACATCTCATTCATTTCTTCTCAATCCTTCGCCAGCAACACCACATCATCCGCAACATCAACACCTTAATTTTCCCTATTACAATCCCGTCCACTTGCCCGTTTCTCAGGACCTCTTCTAGTTCACTCATATATAAATTGAAGAGCAACGGGCTAAGCGGACATCCCTGTCTCACCCCCATCCGTACTCTAAACTTTTCCGATACCCTTCCATCTATCTTTGCTCTCCCCATGTTTCTTCATACATTCCTCTCACCCATTCCACTGTTACCTTGCTCACACCTCTCCTCTCCAAGCACTCCATCAACCTTTCTCTCGGCACTGAATCATACGCTGCTTTTAAATCCAGACATACCGCATACACACTTTTCTTTTCCTCTAACACTCTCTCAACTATTCTCGCTAGCGTAAAGATTTAATCTCTCGTTCCCCTCCCTTTTCGAAACCCTCCTTGCGATTCCGGCAACAAACCCTTTTCTTCTACTTCCTCTTCTAGCCGGTTCTTCACTATCGTCATGGCAATCTTGTACCTGATACACATAATGGTTATAACTCGATAATTTCTCGCGTCTTTTTTATCTCCATACACATAACTATTTTCATAATTCTGAAAATTTTTAGACATTTTACAAGAAATTTTTGTAGAATTGCTGATTTTTAATAACATTAATTTTATGATATTATAGCGAGAGTACTAGTTTACTTAACGACATCGTGGCCCTTCCACCTAGTTTCGTGTATTTATTTTTGTATAAATGAGCTTGTTGCTTTAAAGGATCGCCTCCGTTACTCAGCGCCTTTAATTGTATCCTAATTGCAAAAGGTACCGGTCACCCATCCAAGTGCTGACCCTTATCAACGATGCTGCACCATTGGCGTGTGGGAGTTTATATTTTACACCTGATCAGATAAATCTAAGGAGTGTCTGGGAAACTGATTCATATGAGTTTTAGAACTGATTGGAAGCTAATCAATCGAGTTACAACGAATAAATATACAAAAATGTGTAGTATAATGTGAATGTTTATTTACTCGATAGACATGACACGACATGCGAGCGAATGTCAATATTCAATGCCATAGAAAACTGAAGTATGCTGAACTAAATATGCGCCCTCTGTTAATCTTTTAGTGATTCGCATTTCCCCATAAGATGAGGTACCTATACAGGGTTATTCACGCTATACGGCACGGAATATTGTGGCCAAAATACGTGACTTTCAAAAAGTTTCACTTTGGGGATATATGGGGGTCTATTAGGGCTACTTTTTAAAATTACTTTCATAATATACAGGGTGTCCCAAAAACCCTAAAAGTATCAAAGTTGTGTTTTTTTTAATGAAACACCCTGTATTTTATTGCATTTTTGGATCCTTCGATCAAAATAAGTATGTGTTTTAATAAGGTTTTTATTACCTAAACCTTAAGGTTTTTGAAATAATTTGAATTTTGTAAAAATTTAACCTAATTTTCATGTTTCAAATACTTAAAAAGTAATTAAGTTATGCATACCAAATTTACACTGAAATGTAACATTAGATCATATTTTATTTTCCAAGTATAATAAATTTGACATCTTATACCGGGTGTAAAGAAATTGGAATTAAAAAAAATGAGAACTTTAAATGGCTATAACTTCATTTATTTAAATGGAACGCTATATTTATTAATTTATCAGCAAATGCACGTTTTAATTACCTTTCGAATGGTATTTGAATCTTAATTGTTAAGTCTTCTAGTTTTTGCCGAAAACGCCAAAATATTGTTTATTGCACCGTTTTAGTACTTTTTAAGTAAAAATTTTAATGTATCTAGTTTTCTATGGTATTTAAAAACGTCAGATAATTAATTTAGACTGTCATTTTAGTTTAAAAAGCCTGTCTTTTGTTATAGTTGTCTTATTTTGCATTTTTGTGTTAGATCGTTAGTAATCGTTATTGTTTGAACATCGCTGTTGTATTTTTTTGTAAAAAATGAAGATTTTCTCAAAAGAAGGGGTTATTGGCATTATTTTCTTGCTTGGAGAATGTCATCAAAATTGTTTATTGGCTTGTCGAGTTTATACTTAAAGGTTTCCCGAAAGAAATCACATTAAGCCAGCCATTTTTGAAAGACTAATAAACCAGTTTAAAGAAATTGTCAGTGTCAGTTATAAAAACCTCAGTATAAGAAAATCTGTGTAAATTTTCATTTTTTACTATGACATACAACAACCATGTTCAAACAATAACGATTACTAACGATCTAACACAAAAACCAAAATTACACAACTATAACAAAAGACATCCTTTTTAAACTAAAGTAACAGACTAAATTAATTATCTGACGTTTTTAAATACGATAGAAAACTAGATACATTAAAATTTTTACTTAAAAAGTACTAAAACGGTGCAATAAACAATATTTTGGCGTTTTCTGTAAAAACGAGAAGACTTAACACTTAAGATTTAAATACCATTCGATAGGTAATTAAAACGTGCATTTGCTGATAAATTAATAAATATAGCGTTCCATTTAAATAAATGAAGTTATAGCCATTTGAAGTTCTCATTTGTTTAATTCCAATTTTTTTACACCCGGCATAAGATGTCAAGTTTATTATACTTGGAAAATAAAATATGATCTATTGTTACATTTCAGTGTAAATTTGGTATGCATAACTTAATTACTTTTTAAGTATTTGAAACATGAAAATTAGGTTAAATTTTTACAAAATTCAAATTATTTCAAAAACCTTAAGGTTTAGGTAATAAAAACCTTATTAAAACACATACTTATTTTGATCGAAGGATCCAAAAATGCAATAAAATACAGGGTGTTTCATTAAAAAAAACACAACTTTGATACTTTTAGGGTTTTTGGGACACCCTGTATATTATGAAAGTAATTTTAAAAAGTAGCCCTAATAGACCCCCATATATCCCCAAAGTGAAACTTTTTGAAAGTCACGTATTTTGGCCACAATATTCCGTGCCGTATAGCGTGAATAACCCTGTATAATATATCAATCAACGCTATTAGTATTTCATGGAAACATTTACCATGACATTTATGGAATTAAAATCTAATGTAAAAACTGTTGGCTAAAACTGAGCATATTTATTTAATTAATTCAACGAAAATAAACATATTTGTATTTCTGGCTAAAGTGTTTACATTCGATATTCATTGTCAAAAATGATGGAGTTGAGAAATGCTAGAGTGGGTCGCAATATGTTTCAGCGTCAAGTTCCCGACAATAAGGAGATGAAATCGACCATGAAATTGGCGTTGGATTTCTTGATTTGATTTTATTTAAAAAAGCAATAATTATAATATTTGACCTTCATTATTTACAGATTAAATTTGTATTTGCGAACGGAATAGGAAATAACCTGGCGAATAAATTAGAATCTTTAGGAATAATCGTCGAAGGCGAACGTCTAGACAACGTCGACGAAAACGCCGAATTCGAAATAAACCCCACATCGGATTTGTCTACGAAAAATACATCCCAAATAAAGAAAGTTAACATCGACATATCCACCCTTCTAGCGTACACTAGTTCGGTAACTAACGGCAGCTGCCTGAAGTATAAATTCGATGTTCCAGTCCTGGCCCAGCAGGCCGAATGGGAATCGAAAAGGCCGGTCAAACCCCTTCTCGACAACTTCTTTAGAGGTAACCAGAAGGTGACGCTTCTTTTAAAACGAAAATACGTAATTCTAGGATTTTAGATAAGAAGCTCTACTGCTGCCAGACGGCCTGTGACGATTTTAAGAGTATATTGCACACGGTTGGAGGACCAAACGAGATTGTTCGCGGCGAGGAGTTTTTGAAAAGGCTTACGATTTTACCCGACGATGCGTCGGCTGCGGATACTGAAGATGGGGGCGATGACGAGGAAATATTTAACAGTGTGCAGTATACTGGCGATAGGACTTTACCGATAGGTGGGAAAATCAAGGAAAGGTCGTTGATTATATTTTCTTTTGGGGATCGTATAAAAGCCGTTACAGTGACCTCTAATGATGGTTTTGTTAGAGCCGCCAAACAACAAGTAAGTTTTTGTTTTACGAAATCGTAATTCCATATGTTCATCAGAGTTTTTTTTTAATTTTTTTGTTTTTTGATTAATTTTTGGGTTTCTTTTTAAATAATTTTTTAATATTCAAATGCATGGTTTATGTAGGATCTGGCTACCTGCCTACAACCACATAATATAAAGAACGGTGCTATGTTCTTATCAACAAACCATTAAACAACGGGCCACAATATTTATGAAAGAGAGTGATTCGAGAATGAGTGGTGTTAAATTACCACTTCTCGAAGTACATAGGGTGAGCGAAGCGGCATAGACATTAGGGCCATAAGTATCGTTAGTCTCAAGTTTCGTTACATATATTTAATGGTGCAAATAATAATAATAATTTCCGTTGAAAGTTAATATAGGGATTATAAAAGACCTCTAACGTCCTACACTAAACTCAGCTTAGAAAATTAGCGCCCTATGAAACATGTTGCGAACCAATTAGAACGTTCCATATAAATATTCCCCACATTCATAACGTTTATCTAATCTGCGGTATGAAAGTAAACACACTTTTTGATGTAATTTTATATTTCAGGGAATACATTTCGTTGTTTTCGTCCACGAATCAAGAGCCCTGACAGAACAGAAGGAAACAAAAGCTTCTAAAATAGAATTATGATGGTTCGTTTGCTTAAAGTGGAATACCATTATTTTGTTATATGTTGTATTATTTGAGTATTGTAAAATGTGACTAAAAGCACCATTACGTTTAATCAGTGTTTCTATCTTAATGCACTTTCCATTAATCTCCTAAACCTTTTTACATGGTAATGGTAACCCATTTATATGGAAATATTTATTGCTGGAGATAATATGCCTCAATTAGAATCAACTAGTGATTATGGAGAAACGGGATTCGGTTATGTTTGTTGAAAAAGCTGCGGAATTTGCTAAAACAACTACAATACATGGTGTACCAAAAGTTGCGGCCAGTAGAATACATTTTACTGAAAGGTAATTATTATTACATCTTACAGAAATTGTATTTATAACACTGCGCAAATAGTATAAAATCAAAGACTAAAAAAATAATATTCAACATACAACTACAACGTGATTTCTTTTGAAAAACTTTTTAGAATATTTTGGGTATCAATTATTATTTGCGCTATTTATGGTTCAATAGCGTTATCCCTGGAAAATTTGGGCCGATATTATGCAAATCCAACTGTCGTATCGTTGAAAAAGGACTTTAGAAACTGGTTCAATCCTTTTCCGTCTGCAACCGCTTGCTTTGTGAGAAGAACTGATGAAATGGCCGTTGATGAGTATATAAATAAGTTAGTAACGTCTTATTAATTTAATTATTTCAATAAATTGTTGCGAACGGTATTACATTGTAATACATTGTACTTACACTGTATTAAAAAATATGCCTTCTTTTACTTAATTTTGCATAACTTATTTTTTATCCATAATGAAGTAGAATCGATGAGTGAATTATATAAAAATTTGTTTTTTTATTTGTCAATTTCTATAAGACGTTTTATTAAAAATAAAATAACAGTTATAAAAATGATGATCATACTACTTTCCCTTTTATTTGAGATTTTATTTACTTGTTTCTTTCTTTAATATATCAATTAGATTATCTGCAATAAAATTCAAATCAATGAGATTAGTACAAATTAATAACTCATTGTTCGAAATATTTTAGAACGTTTGGTGTGAATGACAGCGATATAGAAAAGTATGAATATTATTCCGAGTTCATCAATACAGTCGCGCATCTTTCCTACTACACTCTGCACAAACTGGAAGCATATAAAGATATCGAAGAATTTCAAGCCATCAACTTTATGGATCTAGCCTACACCGTAAATCCGAGCAAATTTGTTAACGAACGAAACTATTCATTAATACTGTCTATATTTCAGGTGCATCCCGAATTATCCGGAACTCTAATAACATTCGACCCGAAAATAAAATCCGACTGGGATATGGTGGTCACAGAGATGGGCATTTGTTTTGCCATGAACACGAAGATATCTCGTTTTTTTGGTTACAGGTATTCGACTTTTAAAGTTTGTGATGTAATTAAAAAATTCAATATTTCATATTCTCATGACAGCTTAAAAACACTATGAAATTAAGATTTGGATTTTAAATAATTCATGTTTTAGCAAATCAACGAATATTTCTACTGCAGATGGCACTATACTGAAATGTCATTACTTGAACGGACTATGCTATGCCAGATATGATTCTGATCCAGATGCACCATTGAAGGTAAATTTAATTGCAAGCGTTTACTTTTTATGGTACAACTTATTTGTTAATTAACTGATTGGAGGGCGATCAAACTTTTTATTTCTTAAATTTCAGGTGTACATACACTCCTACTTCGACATAGCGCACGCAACTAGCGGAAGTCCCTTGGACGTGAAAGAAAGCCAGGAGTTGGAAATAAATTTTCAAATGCACGAGACGACGTCGGATAAAAGATTACGGAGCTTATCACCATCGCAGAGGAATTGCCGGTTTGATGACGAGCCAATGAACGGAGATGTGCCTGCCTACAGTACATCTATATGCTACATGTCGTGTAGGTACAGACTGGTGATGAAATTGTGCGGATGTAAACCTCATTTTTACTATAATTTCCGTAAGTAATCATCCAGAATACAAATTATTATATAACAATAAAATTTATGAATAAAACAAAACTATGGTAACTATTATTAATTTAGTTGATTTAATTGTATTGCTATATTCTGTTTTATTTGTTATATAGCTGGGAAATTATGTGATCTGAAGGGATTGCTGTGTGTTGCCAAACATACAGAGGAAATTACAGAATCACCTCTAAAATTAGGATGTGGGTGTCCTCAGCCTTGTGATTTAATTACGTATCTACCACAAGTGCCCAAACTGACGGTTTGGTATGTATTTTGTTAAAAGTGTGTTAATCATAATTAATTTAATAAAGACCGCATAAAAATGTTGTGTAATTAATTAATCACACTGTGTGTGATTGTAATTGTAATTCACCAATGTTGTACATTGGTGAAATACAATTGGATACAATCAACTATTTTTAAAATTTGATAGTAGTGAGTTAAATTATTAATTCATGTTTTTAGGGAATATGGCTACTTTGAGCAAAGGATAACATTCAGGTGGGGCTTAATAGCACCCACAACTAAGTACCACAGAGATGTTCTTTTTGGATTTGAGGATTTAGTTGGTAATTAAACTTATATGTACATTATTTAATGCATAAATTGAACATCTACGTCATTTTGTACAGATGCAGTCATCATTCATTCATTCTCGCGCGCCATACCTAACCATTTCATTACAGACATTTTTAAATAATTATACCATTTTAATATATAGGAGTAAAATCAGTTAAGAAGGATACTTTAAAATTATTTTTCAGTTTCAATTGGAGGCACATTGGCGTTATTTTTAGGAGTGAGTTTTATTACAGCGATCGAGATTGTTTTTTTCCTTGCTGATATAATCATTTTCATCTTGTGCTGGAGACGTAAATCTAATAAAAGAGACAATGGTAATAAAAAGTTAAAGAAAATGGAAGAACTAAACGTCAAATATTCTTATACGACAAAAAACGTAAATAATATTAATGTTAAAACACAACTGCACTAACTACAATAATCTTAATGTTACTTTTATCAAATGTGTGCAAAAGCAATATTAGAACAAACACTGCAAATCATATTAATTTAAGTATATATAAAATAAAATTAACACTTTTAACCATCATGGAATGAGAAAGAAAGGGGTGGACCTGAAGATGATGACTCGGAAGGGTTTCATAGGGTACGGATTAAAACAAGAATACAAATTTTAAGTTGTGAAAACAGAAACACCATTTTCCGGATTCAAATGGCAACCGCGCGTTTTATTTCTTTTAATTTTCCGGTTTACATCAAAACTAGGAAAACTCAACTCGGCCCTTGTCGTCATTAAAAACCTTTAAAACGTTACCTGTTATTCCCAATTGTATTAATAATCTTAATATTTTAATCTTCACATATGCATGTTATAATTGATCTATTGATTATTGTTGTACCAAAAAATAAATTGTATGCATTAAACGCAATTAATTTTGTATTGACACGTAATTTAATTTTATTGTTTTTACTTTTCCGTTATAGTATATACAGGGTGAGTTTTTTTTTATGTTCTCTATGGGGATCTCGGAAACTATAAGAGATAGAGAAACGGTTAAATGGGGAAAGAAGTGTAGATTTACGAGATGAATAAAATTCCACTTTCAAAGTTTTCAAAAAAGTCAAGGGTAACTAGATATTTTGAAAAAAGTAAAAAGTGTCAATTTTTTCAAATCAATATATCTCGGTTATTATAACAGATGAAAAAAAACTCTAAAGGACAAAGTTTTAGATAATTTAATGGAGATTAATAAAACATAATCAGATAATTTTTATCGCCATTATTTTCCGAGATATGACGCAAAATTACTTTTTTTTAATGGAAACCATAGTTGGCTGTGACCTAATTCAAAATGTAATTTTTTTCTCTTTAATCCAATATGGCATACGACATAGTTAATTCTAAAAATAAGTGAGTTATAATCATTTTAAATTTTATTATAAATAAAAATGGGTAGCCATGAAAAAGTTGAAAATAAAACAATTGCAGTTGTTTATAATAATAGCAATATTGTAATTATTAGTTTTACAGAGATAAACCAAAATGAAACAACAGCATAAAGTAATTCTGTAATTATCAATATATCAATGGGAGAGAAATTTTAATATTAAAAAAATATGGTCAGAGTCCACTATTTATACTATTATGACATAAATTATATTTTCTTAAATTAAATTTATGACTTTTTTACTATTCTCATGTAAATTGAATTAAATGTTTCAATAACAACTAGTTTATGATCCTTCACATATTGATATGATTTTTCATATACTTTGATTTTTACATAACCCCACAGAAAAAATTCTAAAATGCGCAGATCGGGAGATCTAGGTGGCCCTGGGATTGGATTATTTCTTCCCGCTAGCATCATTTAAATAATTTGTAAAGCCAACATGTTATGAGGTGGAGCACCGTCATATTGGAACCATTTCAATCTTGCTTGTGATGATAAATTTAAACAATCGAGCGTATCTTCAAATGTTTTCTGAAGAAAATGAAAGTAATCATTTTCACTTAGTGAGCTTTCAAAAATATATGGACCGAGAATTATTAATTCAAACACACCATGGATTAAACCCAAATTTAATTTGTATTTTCCTCTGTGAAACTTCTCGTGGATTCTCTCGAGTTCATCTATGTTCATTGTGGCGATTAAAAATACCACAATTAGTGAATCGCGATTCATCTGTTCATAATATTTTTGTAAGAAACGTATTATCCTCTTGACAAATGGGTTTATACCACATACAGAAGGCTATTTGATAATTACAAAATTATTATTTTTATGCTGGTTTTTCAACTTTGTAGAACTAATAATTACAATATTGCTATTATTATAAACAACTGCAATTGTTTTACTTTCATCTTTTTCATGGCTACCCATTTTTTATTTAAAATGACTATCACTCACTTATTTTTAGAATTAACTATGTCGTATGTCATATTGCATTAAAGAGAAAAAACATACCTTTTGAATGAGGCCATAGCCAACTATGGTTTCCATTTAAAAAAATGTAAGTCTGCGTCATATCTCGGAAAATAATGGCGATAAAAATTTTCTGATTATTTTTTATCAATCTGCGTAAAATTATCTAAAACTTTGTCCTTTACAGTTTTTTTCTATCTGTTATAATAACCGAGATATATTGATTTGAAAAAATGGACACTTTTTACTTTTTTCAAAATATCTAGTTACCCTCGACTTTTTTGAAAACTTTGAAAGTGGAATTTAATTCGTCTCGTAAATCTGTACTTCTTTCCCCATTTAACCGTTTCTCTATCTCTCATAGTTTTCGAGATCCCCATAGAGAACATCGAAAAAAACTCACCCTGTATATACAGGATGAGTTTTTTTTAGATGTTCTCTAGATAAACGGTTAAATGATGAAAGAAGTGTAAAATTACGAGACGAGTAAAATTCCACTTTAAAAGTTTTCAAAAAAGTCAACTAGTTTTCATGTAAAATATAGAGAAAGGCCACATCACCATCTGTTCCGATATTTTTCTAGATAAAAAAAATATTACAAAACTTTTCAATCAAAAGTTAAAGGGAATGAAAAACTGAACAAGTTTTATTTAAACATGTTTTTCATCAAATTTATAACTTGCGAGAAAAAAAATATTAAGTTTGACATTGTTTGTCTATTGCTTATAAACTATAAGAGTTACAAAATTGAGCAAATTGTTAAAAATAACCTTTTTACGTAAACCTCATGGTTTTCGAGAAAAATATAAGGAAAGTACTATGATGGCCACATCACCATTTTTTATTAACACATTAAAACATTTCTTTCTAATTCTAATAATTCTGGTTTTTATAAATTTGAAATGGGAAACAAACACGGCTGTAGGACCATGTGGTCGGCCACTAATCACTTCTACTTCTAGGAAAAATTATGATGTGCACTTAACCTAGGAGGTTAAATTAAAAAAAAAAAACACATTTATTTGATAATAAATAATAGGAAACAATAATTTCTTCAGAAAGCCCCTGAACCGTAGGTTTTATCCCATGAAATATATTGATCAAGATCCTTGTTGGACACACTGGGACGAACTCTGTTTAAAGATTTAGTAAAATCGGCCATGGAAACTGGCCGAACCTAGCAAACAAATGAAACTATAAGTAACTAAATTAAACAAGTTGACAATTATCATGAAATATTGTTTACCTCTTGCGCTTGTATGTTCTGTATTTGCGAAATGTCTATTGAACGAATTGGCCCCATGCAAGCGTCCGCGCACAAATTTCTCATGTCGGCACCAGAATATCCATCGGAAAGTTTTGCTATCTCCAGTATGTTAATTTCAGCCAGGGAATGCTTTTCGGAGGCCATCAGCCGTTGCACCAGCTGTAGTCTTGCCTGTAATGTAACAAATTTATATTCTCTTAAAACAAATGGTTTGTTTTTTCCGATAAGTTTTTTCTAACGAATGATGAAGAAATATAATATGAAATCGAGTAGTATTCAGTGATGCTTATTTAGACTAAATGAACATTTCGAATTCTCAATAAAAGTGAAGAAACGTGAAATAAACGTGTATTTATATTTCAGTTTAAATAAGAAATATTCACCAAGTTTACACCCTACATTTATATTTAAATGTTTTTATATGACTAAACCAAACCTCTAATTCTGGTAATGGAATGTACAACCGTTTGACGAATCTCCTCCGTGCCGCCTCGTCCAATTCCTGTGGCCGATTTGTGGCGCCTATTAATAACAGCCTCTCTTCATTATCAGTGGTGGCTCCATCTAGCTGAACTAAAAATTCTGTCTTTATCCTCCTGGAGCTCTCGTGTTCTGAATCGCTTCTTTGTGAGAGGAGTGAGTCGATTTCGTCAATAAATATAACCTGTGTACAAATGTTGCCATTAATTTTAGAATTAAAATAATTTCCATTATTATTTATAAGTTCTTGACAATATGTTGGTAATACTTCAATTCAAGAGTTAGATTGTCTATTAAATTACTTACAGCTGGCTGATGACATCTGGCGACTGCAAATAATGCCCGCACCATTTTCTCCCCATCACCAATCCATTTCGATGTTAGTGATGAAGCGCTTATACTGAAAAATGTTGACTGGCTTTGTGATGCCACACATTTCCCTAAACAAATTTTTTAATAGAAATGTCTGTACATATTTAAAAATATGAAAAATGACAGTGAAAGCTGAAAGAAGACATTTCACCAAAAAGTAATGAAGGAATAAAACTATGGCAGATTATTCTAATAGGAGTGTATAATTATAAGTTAATATTATATTCAAAATTAATTTGATCTTTATCCATCATAATTTTGGCTTCATCTTATTAATTCATTCACTCCTTTATTTCTTATCATTCATTCCTCACACTCCTTTTTTCACTCACACATAGTACACATTTTCCTTACCTCTCTCTCTCTCACACACACACACACACCTTACTAGTCCTTACAAAAGTGACCTTTCCCTTCTTACTTAGTTTATTGCATCTGCCTCTTTTTAAACATATTCACTCTTTGTATGATTTCCACCTTCTTCCTCTTCTCTTTCAACCAAACCATCACATTTATTCGACACTCTAATCTCTCCTTCACTCTATACTCCAAAACCCTCAACTTTTCATACATTTTCTTTCATTTTGTTGTCTATTTAGATTTTTCTAAATTCACGAACTTTTTAACATCTCTAGTGATAGATAACTCGTTTCCCTCTTTATTCTCTCTGTTCCCCATACATCCACGCTAGACATTAAACCCACCTATTAAAGTTTTTCCAGTACCGGGAGGGCCGAACAACAAAATGCCCTTTGGCGGCCGTCTCAGTCCGGTGAAGATGTCGGGCCTCAGCATGGGCCAAACGACTGCCTCTTGAATAGCCGTTTTTGCGAACTCCAGTCCGGCTATATCATTCCAATCTATTTTTGGTCCGAAGTCCATGATCTCCGACTTTATCAAATCCACCATCTTCGGATCGATGTTCTTCAATCTCTCATCCACAACTTGTTCAGGACATTCCTGACTCTTTGAACTATCATCCCCACTACTGAATTACAACTTAATTTACATACATGTATATAAATCAGATCAATAGGTATTTTTGAAGTTAATTCCAATTAACTTTTGAATTTTTATACAAAAAAAAAAATAAATTATTAAGTTTGAATTAGTTTACCTATCATTTCTTTTAAGCATTGGAGAAACGAATTTACTGTTAGATCCACCCAGTCCTAACCTCTTCCTCTTCAACGCATTACTCAGAGGCGCGGTAGTGCCATGCTTCTTCATGTGTTGTATGTCCAATTCCTCTCGTGCTGTTTTAAAAGCGGAAATATCGACCTTTTTCGGTGGCTCCTCATCTTCCTCTTTGTCATATTTCTCGCGCATCTTTTTATACGCACCCGTCGATTTTCTCTGCTTAAAGTGACGATTTCTCCAATTCTCCTCTTCTTCGTCATCTTCCTCAACACAATTAGTTTTAAAATGAGCGTTCGTTTTCTTAAATTTAAATTTATCGTCGTTTTCTTCTTCATCCTTATTGTAATTGTATTTTTTATATGGTTGATATTTATTGAATGATTTTTTTTTCTCCACGAAATCATCATCTTTAACTAAAACAGGTTTTTCTACACTATTAACTGGTGTGATTTGTTTTAGTTGTATATTAGATTTGTACGTTGTATTTTGTACGTTTAAATTAGGCCGCAGCGTATTTTCCATACCACCAAAAGCAAAATTAGATCGTCTGGGAAGGTTACATCCAGTACTTTCTAAACTATTTGTTGAAGTATTTGAATACGTTATGAATTTCGGATTGATATATTTGGTGTTTGCTTTAGATTTAAATTGTGGAACATAGTCGGATTTAGTGCTTAATACTTTCTGCACCACATTGAATTCGTCTTCTAAACTTGAGGATTTTATTGTATTGGCTTTTATGTGCTGCGTTAAGGCTTTGTTGTTCCTTAAATTGCTCCTCCATTTAGAGGGATTATTGCCCACAGAAAGTTTTTCCTCGTATATCTTCCCGTTAGAGATCACTTTATTATAGCTTTGGATGTTTCTCTCGTACAGAACAGATGTTGATTTATTACTTAGCCTAAAGTAACATAAAATAATAAATATATATATATATATATATTTTAATTATTTCAGATACAGTTTCACAATTATTAATAGTTTAATAAGTTAGGTTAGATTATGTTTAGTTAAGGAACTTCGTCGCCACTCGGGAAATATAATTCAATCAAATGGTAATGATTATCTAAATATTTTTTTTAGTTCTTGTGTACCTTAACCTATAAATTATTAATTCTAACAAAATGTTTATTGCCCCAAGGTGTTCTTGGCCTAGGCTAATAAATTACCTATTGTCCTAGTGTATTCTTGACCTATGCCAAATAATTAATTATCACCCCAGCGTATTCTTGACCGAGGCTAACAAAGTATCCATTGCTCTAGCATATATACCAACAAAATATTTATTGCTTCAGTGTACTTACCTATCCTAAAAAAATATTTTGGCCGAGTCTTCTCTTGACTTCTTTAATAAATTTTCCAAATGTTTTAATTTTTTTAGCAATTTTACATGCTTATGTTAAATGTTAACCGTTTTTATATTACTTTTTCACTGCTATTTTCACTTATTCATTATTATTTTTTTAAACTAGTTTTTTTGTCAATTATTTTCTACGTTCAACTGTACATAAGTGAAATGTGTCATAAGAAATAACACTGACTTTTACAAACTCTTTTTTAAAACAATTGTTTTCTTAGTAAAGTTAAAATTAGCTTTAGCAAATTTCCATTAGAAAATTTAAAAAATTATTTTTTTCTTTAATTTTTTAAATTAAATCTGGCTATTCAAAGTGTTCAAGTGTTTTTTCGTTTTCCTAAAAATAGATTGATTAATTTTTTCGTAAAATTATTCTAAAACTAAAACTTTTATTTTAACAGTTAAATAAATTATTAATATCCCTTGCGTGTTCTTGACCTATCCCAAATAATTGTGCATTGCATTGTACTCTTCACCTAGGCTTTGAAGAAGTATACATTGCCCCAGAGTATTCTTGACCTGCCCCTGTCTTAACAAAATATTTATTACCTTAGCGTACTTTTTGCCTATTCCAACAAGTTATTCATTGTCCTAGCACACTATTGATCAATCCTAACAAAATATGTATTGCCTTAGCGTACTCTTGACCTAGGCTAATATACCGGGTGTTCGATAAAAAAACGTCAAACGCCCTAACTCTGTTATTTATTAACCGATTTAAATCAACTAAAAAACAAACAAAATGGCCGTTTCAATACTATGAAATGACATTAATTATATACAACGTGTCCACATAAGTATGCAACAAACGGGAAACGTTTGAAACGTTTTTATAGACCAATTCATGAGAAAGGGCGGTTTACGAACTAAGTTCGGAACATTCAAATAATATTGGTATCCTTTTCTACTACCTGATAACCGAGCGGATATTCCCAAGACGTACGATTTCGTCGGCCGTATCTAGAAAAGACACACGCGGCCTGCGTAGCTCGGTCTTAGACCGAGCGGTAGAAGGAGAAAGAAATAGTTTACGGCGTCCCTTACTTACCGGTTATTTCATAGGCGCGCGCGATTTAGTCAAGCATTGCAATTACGCAGGATAATTGAAAGAAAATATGTTTTTAATGAACTTATTTCATATGTTTTAGCAAATGTGGAAATGGATATTAATACAACATTAAAAAATACTTATTCTAATACAAAAAATTTAAATGAAATATGAAATAACTAATATGAAAACATAACAAATTTGTGACATTCATTTTATTTGGCCGCGCACGCCTATGGTGGAAAATTGCAACGCGCACTACTTGATTCGGACGGACAAGACACCCCGACCGCCATCTCTCCTGAATAGCTCTATATTATTAATTTCTCAGATAATTTAATTCTTTACAAAAGTTGGTGCTTGATCTTAAACATACAAAAAAGACAAAACAAATGACACACGATTTTAATCAAAAAAAAAATTAATTTCTTTAAAATTAATAACCTTAACGATATTATTCCTTTAATAACAATCACTCAATTTGATTTCCTCTCAATACATAAATTTGCTCTTCTCTCAAAATAAACTCTGATTTTTAACCACCCCCATAAAAAGTATTCAAGTAGATTTAGATCAGGTGAGCGAGCAGGCCATGGAAAATTTGAATGTCTTCCGAAGAAGTCATTTCTCATTAAATTGTTCGTTTAAATATTAAACTATGACACGAGAACTTTGTGCAGGCGCCCCATCCTGCATAAACCAAAGAGAATTTCTTGGAGCCAAAGATAACATATCAGATTAATTTTCCAATTCCATATTTAAACATTCTAAATATCTTTCTAAAATTTAACTATGTCTTATCATATTTCGGTTCAAAAATTCAGACCAAACATTTATTTTTCGAGAATATTGATTTTTGTAGATAATTCGGAATGCTGGATTTTCTGTTGACTGCCAACTATAGTTTTGTGATAAAACTACACCGTTTGTAGTAAATATAGCTTCATCCGTAAACATCTTCTTAGGAAATGTTCTATTAATTTCTATTTCACCTTGTACCATGAAACAAAATATAGAACGCATGTCGTAATCATGTTCTTGCAAAATTTAAACATATCTTGATCTTGGTTTAAATGCTTTCAACTTATTCGCCTCTGATACCTTATATAATGCTGACTTTCTCAATTATATTATTCTTATTTCAGGATTTTCAACCACGCTTTGCAAGGTATCCAACGAATTATCCACATTTCTCACTGATTTAGTACGTTTTAAAATGCAATTCAAATTTTCTGGTCCTTTTAAATTGCTTTAAAATTCTTGACACTTGTGAATAACTGATTCTCTTTTCGGGGTGCCTGCCGATAAAAATTTCAGCTGCTTCTCTGCAAATGTTATAGTCATCGTCACATATTAGCACCAACTCTGCTCTGTCTTGTAAAGTTAATCGCTCTGCCATAATTTATACACATACGTCAAAACTAAGGATACTTTATAAAATTCGCTTAAAAAGTGCAGAAGTTATAAAAATTGTTCATTATCTTTCTAATATAGCGGTAAATGTCATACGTGTATTTATTTCAAAATTAACTTCAGTGACAAATGATAGTTGACTTTAATTTTGTAAATGGCTACATATACTTTTCTTATTTTATTATACTAGACTTTGTTTTTCTGAATCCAATGATGCGCAATATGTTGATTTTAATTTAATATTTATAAATCTTATTCCTATGATATTTTTCAATAAATGTAGGGTGCCTTGATAAAAAAGGAACAAACTGATGTGATTTGTTATAAAACACAGACTAATAACAGATGTTTGACATTACTCTACAACAAATGATATTTGTTTGTTCCGAATTTTTTCAAGGCACACTATATTTTTTGGAAAATATCATATGAATAAGATTTTTTTTTCTGACTAAAATGTTAAATTAAAATCAACGTATCGGGTTCATTGGATTCAGAAAAATAATGTCTAGCATAAAAAAATAAGAAAAGTAGAAAGAAAGAAAGAAACCTTTATTTGGCATTATTACATATACAAACTCTACTAAACTATATTCTAATAATAAACAAAAAATATAATCCTTCCATATCTTTCACTCCACTCCCTACATTCACCCTTAAGTCCCTCTTATCCATGTACTTTTCCACTCTTGCTAACATCTCTTTCACCCCCTCCCAGTCCCTCGCCATCAGTACCATATCATCCGCATATGCTAACATCCAAACTTTCTTCCTCCCAATCACTACGCCGCCCGCTCCTCAATATTTCATCCAATTCACTTGTATGCAGATTAAACAATAGAGGGCTTAGCGGTCATCCCTGTCTCACTCCCATCCATGTTCTAAATTCCTCTGATACTCTATCCCCCACCTTAGCCACACACCATGTCTCCTGATATACTCTCCTCACAAACTCAACCATCCCCTCACTCACCCCTCTTCTTTCCAAACACTCCACCAATCTTTCCCTAGGTACCGAATCATACGCCCCTTTCAAATCTAGGAACACCGCATACACACTTCCTCTCTCTTCCATTACTTTTTCTACAATCCTGGCCAGGGTAAATATCTGGTCTGCTGTACCTCTTCCTCTCCTGAACCCACCCTGCGTCTCTGGCACAAGACCTTTTTCTGCCACTTCCTTTACAAGTCTATTTTTTACTACAGTCATTGCTATTTTATACCCTGCGTTGGTAACGGTTATCCCCCTGTAGTTCTCCACATCTCCTGTGCTTCCTCCTTTATGCACCGGGCACACGGCCCCAATCCTCCAAGACCGCGGTATATCCTCCTCCCCCTTCCATATTTGATTTAACACCTTTCTATACGTTCTTCTACCCTCCTCCCCAATCGCCTTCCAAACTTCCACCTTTACACCATCCGGCCCTGCCGCCTTCCCCTTCTTCACCTCCTCAAACGCCCTGTCCACCTCCTCCTCTGTGAAGTCGTCGGATATTCCGCATCCTCCTCTGACTCCTACTCCACACGGCTTTCCGCTCCCTCTCTTACACTTGTTCACCCACTCCTCCAGTGCCACCTCTATCTGCTTCCTTACTACTCCATTCCTCAATACCCTCCACATATCCGCTTCGTTTCTGCACTTCTTTAATTCCTCCATCTTTCCTTCTACCACCGCCGATTTCCGTTCCTCACATACCATAATATACTGCTTTCTTGCCTCCCGGCACTGTGCTTCGTCCCCTCTACCCTCCATATACTCTCTCCTCGCCCTCCTCATCCTTCTCTTTGCCAGCCTGCACTCCTCATTAAACCATCCTCTATCTCCTTCATTCTTTGCCAGCGTCCTCTTGCCGTATCCCACTATCACCTGTTCTAATTCTTCCATCGTCCTCACACTCACCCATTTCACTTCATTAAGCTTAGCCTTCATCTCCCTGATCGCCTTTTCTCCGCTCTCCAATTTTTCCCTTTCCTGACCCTGCGAGACTTCTCCCCTGCTCCCCTTTCCTATCTCTACCTCCATCATTAATGGCAAGTGATCCGAACCCTCCACCTCTTCCACGACCATCCTCTTCACCTCACTATTCCTACACCCCTTCACCATAGCATAGTCTATCACGGATCTCCTCCCTTCCCAATATACGTTCTCTTCCCCTCCCAATCTCCTTCTGTGCATCCGTTCAGAATCTCCCACCCCTCTTCTATCACCCATTCCTGCAATCTTCTCCCCTCCGCATTTACACATTTATCTTGCGATTTCCTCTTGATCCCTCTCCCTTCCTCACTGATTCCGCCTATTAATTCCCCCATCCTTGTATTGAAGTTCCCCCCCAAGACATATCTTCCTCCTTCCTTCGTCCTTGCCTCCAATTCCTTCCTTATCTCTCTCCAGTTCTTATTCACATAGACGACCCCCACTGTTATCTCCTCCCCACCCTGTCCATATATCACCCACCCCACATCTCCTCCGCCCTCCATAAATTTCACCCTACCCTGTTGACTGCTTCCTCTTACACCCACTATCATACCTCCCCTTGCTCTTCCTCTTTCCGCCGCCTTTCTTGCCTCCTTCATTTCCCACCTGAACCCCTCTGGTAGCTTCGCTTTAACTTCTTCCCAATTCTCCTTTGTTATCCACGTCTCCACCAGTCCTACTATTACCTTCTCTGACATCCACCCCTTTAATTCCTCCTCCCACCTCTCACCTCTAATCATCTCCTTTATCCCCGCCACGTTCCAGACGCCTAATGTTATCCCCCCTGTCCTCCTCCTCTCACACCCTCCTTCCATCCTCTCTGCCTCTACTCGTTTTTTTTTACCTCTTCTTCGAGTTCTTCTTTTGCCTTATTCCACTTCCACACTTTCCCCTCAATTGTCAATTTCTGATACCCCACCCTTGCTGATCTTCCCTTATCCCACTCCCTCCTCACCCTTTCTCTTATATTTTTCTGTATCCTTCTCTCCTTTTCCGTCAGGTCATCATCAATAAATATTCTCTCTCCTGTTCTCTTAATTAGCTTCTTATTGGTAATTATTTTCACTTTATCGTCCCTCCCCCCTAGCTTGGCCACAGTTATCTTTTTCCCCTCATCCACCCTAAAGCACTCCTTCACCTCTATCTCCACTCCCATCATCTCCTTCGCAAATTTCTCCACCTCTTTGCTGTCTCGGAATTCTCTCCCTCTGATAATTATATTATTCCTTCTCTCCCTTTTCTCTTTCCTCTCAATTTCCTCTTCTAACTTCCATATTTTCCCTTTCAACATCTCCCTTACCTGTCCCCAAGCTTCCTTCCACCCCCTTAATTCCTCCCTCCACATTTCCCACGATTTCTCCATATGCTCCTTACACATCTCCATCTGCGCTTTCCATCTCTCCTCCGCCTTCTCCATCTGCGCTTTCCACCTCTCCTCTACTTTCTGCATCTCTTCTTTCCACATCTCCCTCTCTCTTCTTATCTCCCTCAACACTGCCTCCACCATCTCACTGCCGCATCCTCTATCTCCCCCTCTCTCCTTCTCAGCGCTCTCTCTCCTCTCTCTCTTTTTGCTCTCCTCTTCCTCAAAGGATGTCTCACCCACCTTTCTCTTGTCAGCATTTTCCTGCATCCCTTGCTGTTGTGGAGACCTCCTCGTCATCCCACTCCTCTCAAACGGCGTCCTCCTCGCCCATTCCTCCTCTCTCCTCTCCCACTCCTCCACTTCTTTTCTCTCCTTCTGTTTTCCCTTATTTCCCATGCTCGTCGTCACCCTGTGGTGGAGGCGCCTTGAATAACTCACCCTCGGACGGGAACGTCCGGGCCAAAAAATACAACTCCTCGCGAGTAGCTCCCTCCTCTCTATACACTCTACCTAAGCCCCGTCACCGGATGACTACGGATGCCAGCGATAACGTTGAATGTAGAAATCCGCTCCGCCACGTGGTTTGTTACCAAACACTATATCACCGGCCACAGCTGCTCAATCTTTCCACAAACTTTTCTCCTCTATATTGATACACACTGTGAACTGTCTATTGAGTTTGGTGCACATAGAGTAAGAAATACCCACTCAATAATAATAAACTGCCAGAGCACGACATGCACACATCAACATCAATAAGAAAATGGTGATGTGGCCATCATAGTACTTTCCCTATATTTTTCTCGAAAACTATGAGGTTTACGCAAAAATTTTGTTCTTAATAATTTATGCACTTTTGAATTCGCTACAATTATTTGTTATATGAATTTTATCTATCTCCAATAGTTTATTAGCAATTGGCAAAAAATGTCAAAATTTTTAATTTTTAATTTTTTTCTCGAAAGTTAAAAATTTTATGAAAAACATGTTCGAATAAAACTTGTTCAGTTTCTCATTCCCTTTAACTTTTGTTTGAACCGTTTTTTAAAAATTTTCATATTTAGAAAAATATCACGAAAAAACAAAAAAACGTCTCGAGTAAACAACCACTTCCGGTTTATGAATGTTTACCAAAAGCTTTTCAGATCGAGTTTTTAACAATAAAACCTTAAGTTTAAAGTTTCATGCCATTCGGATCATTCGTTTTTGAGATACAGCACCCACCGACAGACAGACAGACAGACAGACAGACACACACACACACAGACACAATTTTTTTTTTCCAGAAATTAGTATTTTGGGTTCAGGGGACCCCAAAACGGATATTTCCGCAAAAAAAAATTTTGAAAAAAAAATCACGAAAACAATACTCCCCCTATATATACTATATAGGGAAAGTAAAAAGTATATGCAGCTATTTAAAAATTTAAAGTTGACTATCATTTGTCAATGAAGTCAATTTTCAAATAATATATAGTTAATGCCATTTCATTGTACTTAAATAATTGAATTTGTTTTTTGGTTGATTCAAATCGGTTAATAAATAACAAAGTTATGGCGTTGGGCGTTTTTTATCGAACGCCCGGTACATAACATATATGTATTGTCTATTGCACCTATTCCAATATATTATTTATTATCCTACTGATCTACATACACATTACACACCTTGTGTATAAGATTTATCCAGAACATTGAAGTCACTGAAGCAACAACCTCTTCATAAATTTAACATGCCATAAGAGGAAAGAAAATGATTATTTAAACACTTTTTTACTGATTTCATTGTTTTTTGTGAAATAAAAACTTCTTTTAAGGAAATTTATAAACTGAACTAATTTTTCCAACTTTTTATTGTATTTTTTTGTTAAATATTTAACTGTTTTTTTTAATTAATTAATTAATTCACTATTTTCAATTTTATAAACTATTTTTTTTAATTTCAATTAAATAAGTTTTCAACCATTTTTTCATTTTTTTGTAAAATTCTAACAGTACTTTCAAATGGTATAAAACAATTTTTAACTTTTTTAAAGCACATTTTCAATTGTTTTGAAGGTGGAAAATATTTTAAGTGCTTGTAAATAAAAAATGTAAAATGGAATGTAGTTAACAAATTTATTTATTTTTTAAAATATCATTATAAAAGTTATTTATAATTTGCATTCTATCAATACCATAATGTTTGGATAGTGAGTTACTAGAATAATCCATACAGGTATATAATAATATGTCATTTTTAATTTTGCGGTACTTCAAATAATAGTAGTTAAGGTACCAAGGGTATTGTTTCCTACAACCTGTGGTGCCTTCAATATTTTATGTCCCCGGAAATATTTTATAATATTATATGTATTCTATTTTCATTTTATGTAAACAATTAATAAAAATATAAAATCAATAAATCAATGTAGTTGTGCCTGTCATTGATTGGCATATTTCAATTTCAATTCGGAAATTTAAGTTCATGGTGAGTGAGAATGGTTTTACCAGAGGCAATAAAAACAAGAGCAGAAAAGGTAAGAAAAGCGTTACTGTCGAAGGAATCTTCACCAGTGTATGAGAACGAATACATTTCTTTTATAAATTGGAGAAAGATACACAAAATAGAAGAAAAAAAAGTTTGCGAAACGGAACTTTTGGCATACTTTCAAGAAATTTCACAGACATTTGCGCCGAACTCTATGTGGACCAAATTTTCAATGTTAAGGAAAAAGTTATTATTGAATTAATTTTGTTGTTTGAATGAATTATGACTAATAATTATTATAAAAATTCTATTCTATTATTTTCATTAATATCATAGGGGGACATAAATTAATTTTTATTATGTTCGGGGTTATGCAAAGAGAATTTATAATAAATGAATTTGATATTGAAATTTGATTTTTTTTCTGTAATTCTACAAATATAGTAAAACTAAGTTATTCAATTTAAGTTCATAATATTCAAAATGCCTCCACAGTAAAATATTACTTTTTTATTATTTTAATAACAAAACTAATTTTATTTCACATGCTATAAACTTACGTTTTATTTGATTCCTCACAGGTCAACAGCAATAATTTCCGAGCTGTATCAGCTCCATCGAATTCATCTTTTAACTCCCTTTTCACTAATATTGCATAGGTTTCGCTGAAGGATTTTTCACTAGTGTTGGACATTGTTTTTAATCACTTATGTAAACCTGTAACGTTGACTTAAAGTCAATTGTTAATACAGTCAAAATATGTTTTGTAAACATAACCTAACTACATTTATAAATTTGAATTAATGCTACTCCCACTCATGCAAGAATACCAACCATAGAAAATATACATATACCAACGTAAAACTATAGTATTGTAACCATAGATATCAAGTTAATATATAAATTATTGAATATAATAATTTAAAGAGTGCGCCAACGTTAGTTCGGGATTTCTGTTGTTTTCAATATTTGTTTTTAAGAAAACTGAATTATTGTTCCCAACTTTTGAACTACTTTTAATATTGTTTTTTTTTATTTCAATTGATTTTTGGCAAATGTTGTAGTGATTTATTAAATTCTTTTATGAGAATTTTTCGCCTTTTTTAAAATTAATTCAAAATTTAAAACTCTTTTTAAATTGTCTAGTATAAAAATTGTTTTCTGGTGAGTTATTCAATTGTTTTAGAACTTTGCCAATTTGATCTACTTTCCCGTTACTTTAGATAACGTAATAATCAATACTTAAAAGTATAATAAGCCGAATATTAATATAATATAGCCTTGTAAACTTATTATAATTTTAGCGTAATCTTGACTTACAACAATAATCAATATATTGGCATAGCGTACTCCCACCTTAACAATCAACGCGTTAACCCAAGCGTTAGAAAAAGGTGAAGTTTGTTTTTTTATCTGTTTTCTCAACAATGTTTATTAATATTAGTGTTAATAATTATTATTCAAAAGTTTAATCTCATTTTCAACTAAGTTTTTGTTAGTAATGTTTTGGAAACTTTTAACTATTTTAAGCAATATTTATGTGTATAAAAATTCAACTAGTTTCAAGAATAACAATATATTTTATGAAAGTTTTGATTGGTTTAAAAAATCAACTGTTTTGTTTTAGTTTTTTTCTCTTTCTTTAAATTCTTTAATATTTATTTTATTTTTTAACAAATTTAAATTGTTTTTACGCAAATTTTAAAATGTATTTTTGAAGACCAAAGATAAATAAATAAAATATATATAGGATCTTTCATTAAACGCTTTCTATCTTTAAATTTAAACAAAACAAAGTGTTTGTGAAATATTGATTTTTTTATTTGTTTGAATACCGCGGCTTCGTTGGCTGGCGCGCATCCAAATGTCCAGTTTTTCGTAACATAGGCTGTATTTGACCGATGGCATGGATTATGTTAGCTTTGAGGGCCACTGTGGTTTGTGGCTTATTCGCATAGACCTGCAACCCCACAAGAAAAAGTCTGACGGGCGTCAAATCTCGTTGGCCAGTCTTATGTGGCACGAGCTGTGTAGCAAGTAGCGCCGTCCTGTTGAAACTACATGTGTCCACATCATTCAATTCTGGCCAAAAGAAGTTTGTTTTACTATATTTTTAGAATTACAAAAAAAATCAAATTTCAATATCAAATTCATTTATCTAATCACTTTGGTAAATAAAATACTAAAACGCGCAGATCGGGAGATCTAGGTGGCCCTGGGATTGGTTTATTTCTTCCCACTTATGAGTTAGGAAAAGCATCATTTAAATAATTTGTAAAGCTAACATGTTATGAGGTGGAGCACCGTCATATTGAAACCATTTCAATATTGCTTGTAATCATAAATTTAAACAATCGAGAGTATCTTCAAATGTTTTCTGAAGAAAATGAAAGTAATCATTTTCACTTAGTGAGCTTTCAAACATATATGAACCGAGAATTATTAATCCAAACACACCATGGATTAAACCCAAATCTAATTTGTAGTTTTCTCTGTGAAACTTCTCGTGGATTCTCTTGAGTTCATCTATGTTCATTGTGGCGATTCAAAATACCACAATTAGTGAATCGCGATTCATCTGTTCATAATATTTTTGTAAGAAACGTATTATCCTCTTGACAAATGTGTTTATACCACATACAGTAGGCCATTTGATAATTACAAAATTATTATTCTTACGCTGGTGTTTCATTTTTGTTTAACTTGTAAAACTAATCATTACAATATTGCTATTATTATAAACAACTGCAATTGTTTTACTTTCATCTTTTTCATGGCTACCCATTTTTTATTTATAATAAAACTTTAAATGACTATAACTCACTTATAATTGAGTTTTGGCGGATATTTGCGACTTATTTAGTATAAATTTTGAAACCTCTCCAGTGCCGTGTCAATCAACAATTATTAGAATTGATCAGAAATTTGAGGATAATGGTTGTGTAAACGATGAACATATTGTTAGGAATAAAGGGAGGAAATCTGAAGAAACTGTAACGAATGTGTTGCAAGGATAACAGTACATCTAACATCAAGTGTAAGCTTATAGTTACAGACCCTATAAAAGCCAAAATCATAAAGAACTGAGCAGTGGATCCTGATTCAAGATCTAAATTTTGTTAAATTAAAGGGAGGAAATCTGAAGAAACTGTAACGAACGTGTTGCAAGGATAACAGTACATCTAACATCAAGTGTAAGCTTATAGTTACAGACCCTATAAAAGCCAAAATCATAAAGAACTGAGCAGTGGATCCTGATTTAAGAT
This sequence comes from Ontholestes murinus, assembly GCA_963969525.1. NCBI lineage: Eukaryota > Metazoa > Arthropoda > Insecta > Coleoptera > Staphylinidae > Ontholestes > Ontholestes murinus. The sequence goes on along the minus strand of OZ018392.1, from coordinate 37,645,300 downwards.
CTAAATTTTGTTAAATTATTATGGAAAAGTGTAAAGAGAATAAACGATTTCCGAATAGTGTGTGTTTTTCAGATGAATGTACTTTCTATTTGGTGTCTGAAAATAACGAACAAAATAATCGTCAATGGTCTCAAAAAATTCTTCATATTGTAACATCAAGAAGTGAATATCCACAAAAACTTAATGTATGGGCATGCATTTTAAAAATAGCGTTGTTAGTTTTATTTTTATTGAAAGCAAATTAAAGTATTTATCGGTTTCACTTTATGTATATTCTTTACATAAGCATTTCTTTCTAAATTTGGAATAGTATAATAATTATTATTTAACTGGATGCGGTTTTGAAATTTTGTACAAAATAAATGAGAAATACTAAAAGGAGTTTTATTCTGTTTCGGGCAATTGTACCTTGAGTTAACTCGTTTCAACAAGAATAATGAATTTGTGTCTTTGGACTCGCTATCTGTAATTTTAGATGTTATACACTGACTTTTCAAAGCACTGAACTTTTCCTTCTGTGTTATAAGCACTTATTTTGAATTTAATTATTTATTTGTGGGTTATACAATTTAGATGAGAAGTACTGATTTTTCACAGCAACTACTATTTTGAGAATTTTATTATCAAATATTTGCTTACATATTTTAAGGTATATTTTGCCTAAAAATATAGATGAAACAAAAATAAAACCTCCAAAATATCTCATCTTATCAAAATATCATAGGGAATTCCCATGTAAAATTTTCAATTGCAGTTTGTATCTCTATTATTGAATGAAAATGAACAGAATAAAATTAGAATGATTCCTTTATCTACTAAAGATATTTTGGAGCTTTTATTTTTGTTTCATTTTCACGTTTAGTCAAAATATAGCTTAAAATGTGAAAGTAAATTTTTGATAATAAGATTCTCAAAATAGTAGTTGCTGTGAAAAGTCAGTGCTTGTCATCTAAATTGTATAACCCACAAATAAATAATTAAATTCAAAATGAGTGCTTACAATACAGAAGGAAACGTTCAGTGCTTTGGAAAGCCAGTGTATAACATCTAAAATTACAGATGGCGAGTTCAAAGGTATAAATTCATTATTCTTGTTGAAACGAGTTATCTCAAAGGTACAATTGCCCGAAATAGAATAAATATAATTTTTTAGTATTTCTCATTTATTTTGTACAAAATTTCAAAACCGCATCCAGTGAAATTATAATTATTATACCATTCCAAATTTAGAAAGAATGCTTATCTAAAAATAAACATAAAGTGAAACCGATAAATACTTTAATTAGCTTTCAATAAAAATAAAACTAACAGCGCTATTTTTAAAATTCATGCCCATACATTAACTTTTTCTGGATATTTACTTCCACACTGTTACAATATGAATAATGTTTTGAGACCATTGACGACTATTTTGTTCGTTATTTTCAGACACCAAAGAGAAAGTACATTCATCTGTAAAACACACACTATTTGGAAATCTCTTATTCTCGTTACACTTTTCCATAATAATTTAACAAAATGTAGATCTTGAATCTTGCTCAGTTCTTTATGATTTTGGCTTTTTTAGAGTCGGTAACTATAAGCTTCCACTTGATGTTAGATGTACTGTTATCCTTGCAACAGATGTGTTACAGTTTCTTCAGATTTCCTCCCTTTATTCCTAACAATATGTTGATCGTTTACACAACCATTATCCTCAAATTTCTGATCAATTCTAATAATTGTTGATTGACCCGGCACTGAAGAGGTTTCAAAACTTATATTAAATAAATCTCAAATGTCTGCCAAAACTCAATTTGATAATCTGAACTTTTTCTTTTGTGGTGTAAGCACTTATTTTGAATTGAATTATTTGTTTATGGCTTAATCAATTTAGATGACAAACACTGACATTTCATAGCAACTACTATTTTGAGGATTTTATTATCGAATATTTCTTCACACTTTTTAAGCTATATTTATATACAGTGTGTAAAGTGATGGGGTTTCCTATAGGGAAAACTTTTTTAATATGAATTTTAGGAAAAAAACTTATTCTTTATAAAAAATTTTGCTTGCTTCGAAACCCCTTATGGTCAAAGAAAAAAACAGTTAACACTTAAGATAAGATAAAAAATTGAAATTATGTCGAGTTGTTGATTTCAAATATGACTGAAAAACTCGGACTTAGTCATATTTAAAATCAACAACTCGACATAATTTCAATTTTTACTTTCCCTATATACGAAGTATATTTAGGGGAAGTATTTTTTTCGTGATTTTTTTTGAATTTTTTTTTTGCGGAAATATCCGTATTCTAATTTCTGGGAAAAAAATTTTTTGTGTCTGTGTGTGTCTCTGTCTGTCTGTCTGTCGGTCGGCGCTGTATCTCAAAAACGAATGATCAGAACTGAACAGCTTTTGGTGAACAATTATAGACCGGAAGTGGATGTTTATTCGAGGCGTTTTTTTTTGTTTTTCGTGATATTTTTCTAAATATGAAAAATTTTAAAAAACCGTTCAAACAAAAGTTAAAGGGAATGAAAAACTGAATAAGTTTTATTAAAACATATTTTTCAAAAAATTCTTAACTTTTGAGAAAAAAAATAAAAATTGAAAATTTTGACATTTTTTGACAATTGCTGATAAATTATTATAGTTACATTAAACGTGTATTACTAATAATTGTAGAGAATTCAAAACTGGACAAATCATTAAGAATAGCCCTTTTGCGTAAACCTCATAGTTTTAGAGTAAAATATAGGGAAAGTACTATGATGGCCACATCACCATTTTATTTAACTTATCTTAAGTGTTAAATGGATTTTTCTTTGACCATAAGGGGTTTCGAAGCAAGCAAAATTTGTTATAAAGAATAAGTTTTTTTCCTAAAATTCACATTAAAAAAGTTTTTCCTATAGGAAACCCCATCACTTTACACACTGTATATATATATATACACGTTGTCCCCTGAAATTTTGAATACGGGCATTTCAATGAATTACTCGTTGCTTGGTTACCACGCTCGTCACATATTTTAATGGACTGACCAACGGGAAATAATCAGTAATTTCTAATTTTTAATAAAACAGGGAATCAAAATGAAACATATTTACACGTTATTTTAATATTATTATTTTTACGGACACAATGCTGACGTAACAAATAACAAATAAATGCAATGTTCATCTTATTAAATGTTCGAAAACATCTCCTTGTTGAGCCAAACAATTATAAAATTCCTGATAACATTATAGCTTCAAAATGTCAAATTGACATGCATATTGCCGCAATAACCATGGCAACCAATAATAATAATCGGGATATAATACAAATTACATTACTCATATTCAAAATTTTAGGGGACAACGTGTATATATAATATACAGGGTCCTGCAACAGTTTGCTTTTGTTATAACGCAAAACTGGGACACCCTGTATATTTTAAAATAATTTTACGGCATAGAGATTTTTAATTCAATAAATTTTTATATGAAACATTTTTTTCTATCTCTTACGAGAAAGGCGCTAGGAAAGCTTGACGCACTGTTGCAGGACCCTGTATATACACGTTGTCCCCTAAAATTTTGAATATGGGTAATGTAATGTCTGTATTGTATCTCGATTATTATTATTGGTTGCTATGGTTCTTGCTACAATATGCATGTCAATTTGACTTACATAGTTTCAAAATGTTAACAGGAATTTTATGATCGTCTGGGATATTGTTTGGCTCAATAAAGAGATGTTTTCGAACATTGAATAAGATGAACATTGTAGTTATTTGTTATTCGTTACGTCAGATTGTGTAAATATGTTTCATTTTAATTCCCTATTTTATTACAAATTAGAAATTACTGATTATTTCCCGTTGGTCAGTCCAACAAAATACGTCACGAGCGTGGTAACTAAGTAACAAGTAACGAATTTAAATGCCCGTATTCAAAATTTCAGGGGACAACGTGTATATACAGGGTGAGTTTTTTTCGATGTTCTCTATGGGGATCTCGGAAACTATAAGAGATAGAGGAACGGTTAAATGGGGAAAGAAGTGTAGATTTACGAGACGAATAAAATTCCACTTTCAAAGTTTTCAAAAAAGTCAAGGGTAACTAGATATTTTGAAAAAAAAGTGTCAATTTTTTCAAATCAATATATCTCGGTTATTATAACAGGTAGAAAAAAACTGTAAAGGACAAAGTTTTAGATAATTTTATGTAGATTAATAAAAAATAATCAGAAAATTTTTATCGCCATTATTTTCCGAGATATGATGCAAACTTACTTTTTTTTAAATGGAAACCATAGTTGGCTATGGCCTCATTCAAAAGGTTTTTTTTTTTCTCTTTAATCCAATATGACATACGACATAGTTATTTCTAAAAATAAGTGAGTTATAGTCATTTTAAATTTTATTATAAATAAAAAATGGGTAGCCATGAAAAAGATGAAAGTAAAACAATTGCAGTTGTTTATTATAATAGCAATATTGTAATTATTAGTTCTACAAAGTTAAATAAAAATAAAAAACCAGCATAAGAATAATAATTTTGTAATTATCAAATGGCCTTCTGTATGTGGTATAAACCCATTTTTCAAGAGGCTAATAAATTTCTTACAAAAATATTATGAACAGATGAATCGCGATTAACTAAGTGTGGTATTTTTAATCGCCACAATGAACATAGATGAACTTAAGAGAATCCACGAGAAGTTTTACAGAGAAAACTACAATTAAATTGGGGTTTAATCCATGGTGTGTTTGGATTAATAATTTTCGGTCCATATATTTTTGAAAGCTCACTAAGTGAAACTGATTACTTTCATTTTCTTCAGTAAACATTTGAAAATACGCTCGATTGTTTAAATTTATCATTACAAGGAAGATTAAAATGGTTCCAATATGACGGTGTTCCACCTCATAACATATTGGCTTTACAAATTATTTAAATGATGCTTTTCCTAACTCATAAGTGGGAAGAAATAAACCAATCTCAGGGCCACCTAGATCTCCCGATCTGCGCGTTTTATAATTGTTTCTATGCGGTTATGTAAAAAACAAAGTATATAAAAAATCATATCAATCTGTAGAGGATCATAAACTAGCTGTTATTGAAACATTTAATTTAATTTACATGAGAATAGTGAAAAAGTCATAAATTCAATTTTAAAAAGATATAATTTATGTCATAATAGTATTAATAGTGGACTCTTTGACCAATTTTTTTTAATATTCAAATTTCTCTCCCATTGATATACTGATAATTACAGAATTACTTTATGCAGTTGTTTCATTTTGGTTTATCTCTGTAAAACTAATAATTACAATATTGCTAATATTATAAACAACTGCAATTGTTTTACTTTCATCTTTTTCATGGCTACCCATTTTTTATTTATAATAAAATTTAAAATGACTATAACTCACTTATTTTAAGAAATAACTATGTCGTATGTCATATTGGATTAAAGAGAAAAAAATTACCTTTTGAATGAGGTCACTGCCAACTATGGTTTCCATTTAAAAAAATGTAAGTTTGCGTCATATCTCGGAAAATAATGGGGATAAAAATTTTCTGATTATTTTTTATTAATCTGCATAAAATTATCTAAAACTTTGTTCTTTACAATTTTTTTTCTATCTGTTATAATAACCGAGATATATTGATTTGAAAAAATTGAAACTTTTTACTTTTTTCAAAATATCTAGTTACCCTTGACTTTTTTGAAAACTTTGAAAGTGGAATTTTATTCGTCTCGTAAATCTACACTTCTTTCCCCATTTAACCGTTCCTCTATCTCTTATAGTTTCCGAGATCCCCATATAGAACATCGAAAAAAACTCACCCTGTATACCGTGTGTCCCGTTTGAAGACGCATCATAGGGAATTCCCATGTAAAATTTTCAATTGCAGTTTGTATCTCTATTATTGAATGAAAATTATAAAAATAAAAAAAAAAAAAAAAAAAAGGCCCGCTCTTGGCATTTGTCTGTGGTGATATCGTTTTTTAAACGCGCCTCGAAAATCGAACATCGGCAATGTTTCAATTCTAAATGGAATTGATTCATTCTCGTGACGGCCTTCCAACAGGAAGGACGCACGTAATTATGACATAGCTGCACTGATGAGCTGTGGTACAGCGAAACACGTGTCTGCAGATAGTCATTACATAACACTTTTCGAGACTCGGTTAAAAAACGATAACACCACAAAATTGTTACATAGTGCTAAATATAATTTTAGACATGTAACGACAGCTAACAGTTATATCATTCAATGCCTGGCGGTGCTTTAGTACGGGGAGTAGTTGTTTTAACTGTTAGCTGGAGTTTTTACATTATTATGTAAAACATTAGTGCAGAAGCTCATAGAGATTTATTTCTCTCATTATTAATTATCATTAATTACTGCACTAGAAATTTCAATTCTTAATTTATTTAGTATAAATTTTGAAGCCTGTCCAGTGCCGTGCCAATCAACAATTATTAGAATTGATCAGAAATTTGAGGACAATGTTTGTGTAAACGATGAACATATTGTTAGGAATAAAGGGAGGAAATCTGAAGAAACTGTAACAAATGTGTTGCAAGTATAACGGTACATTTAAAATCAAGTGTAAGCTTATAGTTACCGACCCTATAAAAGCCAAAATCATAAAGAACAGAGCAGTGGATCTTGATTCAAGATCTAAATGTTGTTAAATTATTGTGGAAAAGTGTAACGAGAATAAGAGATTTTCAAATAGTGTGTGTTTTACAGATGAATATAATTTCTATTTGGTGTCTGAAAATAACGAACAAAATAATCGTCAATGGTCTCAAAGTACATTCTTCATATTATAACATCAAGAAGTGAATATCCACGAAAACTTATTGTATGGGCTTGAATTTTAAAAATAGCGTTGTTAGTTTTATTTTTATTGAAAGCAATTTAAAGTATTTATCGGTTTCACTTTATGTTTATTCTTTACATAAGCATTCTTTCTAAATTTGGAATAGTATAATAATTGTAATAACTGGATGCGGTTTTGAAATTCTGTAGAAAATAAATGAGAAATACTAAAAAGAGTTTTATTCTGTATTGGGCAATTGTACCTTTGAATTAACTAGTTTCAACAAGAATAATGAATTTGTGCCTTTGAACTCGCACTAAACTTTTCTTCTGTGTTGTAAGCACTCATTTTAATTTAATTATTTATTTGTGGGTTATATAATTTAGATGACAAGCGCTGACTTTTCACAGCAACTACTATTTTGAGGATCTTATTATCAAATATTTGCTTACACATTTTAAGATATATTTTGACTAAAAATGAAGATGAAACAAAAATAAAACCTCCAAAATATCTTTAGTAGGTAAAGGAATCATTCTAATTTTATTCTAATAATTTTCATTCAATAATAGAGATACAAACTGCAATTGAAAATTTTACATGGGAATTCCCTATGATGCGTCTTCAAACGGGACACACGGTATATATATATAATGAAACACCGACACGGAGAAATGAGACCACATGTCGATAACCAATTGCCACTGCCATTTGCATAAGATAACAGAACAAATTTTATTAAACCTTGATCTTTTTATCACTTTAAAATTGACTTTAATAACAATGATATCTTGTGGAATTCAATCATCCGATCGAGTGTAGTATAGTGTTAATTTAACATATTTAAAAAAATGAAATTAATTGTGTACTGTTTATTAATATCTATATTAATTTCTAGTACGTACCTCGAAAGAATCAGTAAGTAATTTATTTAATATAAAAAAATAATTAACTTCCAAATATTTAAATTTCAAATCTTGAACGATGAAATTAAACTGTTGATTGAAATATTGTACAATATTTCAATCAACAATTAATCTTTATTTTACTACTATAATGGTAGAACTATAAGTAACCATAGTTTTGAAAAACAAATAGTTAATGTTCTTTAAATTTGACAATGACTTGAAACTATAGTAGTTCTACAAATTTAATGGTAAAATAAAGTTTCATTTTATTAAACTAGAATTAGTTAAGTATTTATATTAACCATGTTTTTGTTTTGATTATAGAACTGTACACATATAGCCCTGTAAAGAATTACAATTTCTTCCCGCTGAAAACCAAACATTTAGTCTTCAACATGAAGTGCGAGGAGAACGCGCACATACTCTTATCCAACGGATATAACTATTATGACAATCCCACGTATGAAATCGTTCTGGGGTCTTGGGCAAACACAGTATCCTATTTTAGAAAGGACACAGTCCAGGTGGCGGAGCACAAAGGGGCGGTTTTGTCCAAGAACACGTTCAGGAGGTTCTGGGTGGACATTGATGACGCGAAGGGTTGCATCACGGTGGGCACGGGTGTTAATACAACCCTCATACGCTACGAGGACCCCAACTATGTGCAAATGTCACTTTTCGGGCTCACAGCGAGCGGGCAAAGGACGGCAGAGTGGGATTTCGATTTCGACATGTTCAATTGCGGAGAATCTTCGCCACATCTGAAGAGTTGTGTTTTTTTATCGTGAAGCAAGACTTGACCATAAAAATGAATTTTCGTTCGATTTTTTTGATATAATAAAATTATACTGTATTTTATTGAGCGTCCTGGAAAAAATATTATTATTTAATCTTACGAGACGTAAACAATTGTTTAAAACAACGATTAATATTATTTTTAAACTCGCAGGTGGTGGCGCATTCGGTTACGGCCCCGAAATGCGTGCAGCAACGTTAGTCCGGGTCAACAGTTGGATAGGTGACCGGTACCATTCACCATTGGAATACTAATGGTGCGTTAGAATGACGGAGGCGATCCTTTAAAGTAATAAGCTCATTTACACACACACAAATAACACGGCGGAAGGACCACGTGGTCAATAGCCAAACACTACTTCTACTATTATTTTTAACACTTTTCATACAAACTCCCCAAATTGCTAGTTAAACAATTTAATAACATAACAATAAAAAAAATGACTTGCCTATTAAAAACTCAATACACTTCACAGAAATTCTAAAAAATATAACAATCAACCCAACCAAAAACTTATTTCATTAGATGCCGAATCACTATTTTCAAGTATTCCACTAACGGCGTTATTTTAAATCTAAATTGTTTTATGCTCACTTGTTTATTGGGAGCAGATGAATTTTAGGAATTATCGAATTACTTTTTTGATTTTAAACCATTCCAAGGATGGAGGAATTTAAAAATAGATCAATGAATTGAAAATAGATAAGAATACAAAGAAATTTAGAGACCGAAAGAGAAATGAACACTGAAGAAACAAACTGTGTACTGTCCATCTCTATCAATTGCTTTGTATTCTTGTAGACAGCGAAAAGTGCTTGAAGACCAAAAATTAAAAATAATATTGGGGAAAAGTGACACAAAGTAATGGTAGAACTAGTAAAAAAAGAGTAAATGCTGGAAACAGGAAGAAAATATATAAAATTTAGAAAACAGTAACCACTCTTATATTATGTAGAAAAAGGTATAGTCCATCCGTTGGATCTTCCGTCCTACGTCACAAAATATCGCTTCGAGAAACGACACAAAAACATTCAGTCTGATAAGGTAAACCAAATGCGTTAGAAAAAGAAGGCACTGTAAAACTTTCGTCGTTTTTTGAAGCGATAGTTTGTGACTGTGACGTAGGACGGAAGATCCAACGGATGGACTATAATTGATTAGTTTTATATCATTAATCATTGCACACACTCTTTGTAAGCGAGGGTTTTAATTAGAAACCTAATTTGAATAAAGTCTTTAATACCTATAATTGTTAATATCCATACAACACAAACAAACACAATCAGTGTAATCGTGGTTTTAAAAATTAAGACATATATATGTACAAATTTGATGAGTTGGGTATATAAAATATTATTGGCACTAAAATTATGATAAATACTATTGGACTATACCTATAAATGGCTATCACTATATAGATTTGTAATTAATTATACCTTTCGATATACCTTAACTTAATGTAAATGTTTCAAAAATTGACTTCGTATGACACAGGGTACACCACGCCAATGGGAAGATCACATGGGTAATCAGGGTTACACATGTGTTAATATGATATTGTCAAATTGATACAAAAATAATAATAAAAACAGTGGTTGTAGTACGGTCGGGGGGTTCAGTCCTTAAGTTTGCCTCTCCAGTCGGAAGTCGTAATTGTAGTCCTCCATCAGTTGGGACATCTTTCGCGCTTTTATTATCGGAAACTGCATCTGTAAATAATTGGATCATACCAATTATTCAATGTTTTAAAACCAGAATTACAATACAACAGTTATACAAATCATAAATACGTGTCGTGTCTATCAAGTAAATATCACTTCTATTTTTACTTTTCCTATATAGTAGGTTTAAAGGGTGTCCAATTTAAGTGAAGACATTGAAATATCTCGAAAACTACACATCGAATAAAAAAAAAATTATAATTAGAATTTGTTCGCCTCGGAGGGGGGGAGAGGTGGGAGAGGTGGGAATATAGAGAGGGAGATTTGACAGTGTAAGACAGTGTTTTATATTTCACCCAGCAAGTCACATTATTTCTCATCAGCATAGGGAACCTTATTTTTTCTACTCCCATAGTAGTAAGTAGGCAATAACGCAATCGTTTGTTGATTAGTAACCATGGCATTATGATACATGCACGTAATAAAGAAAAAACTAGCATGTAATATATTACGTAACCATTATTATTACGAAACTCAAATCAAGTAGCCCAGACAAATGAATTTGACATTTATCGTTGTTGAATACATATTACTTTTTCTACTCGTACGTAATATATGACTTACAACTCTCGTTATGTAATATACTATTACGTACCCCTCGTATTTCTCAGGAAATCCTTATTTTTCAACGTTTATTCGTCAAGCGTCGTCTGTCCCGAATACAACAAAAATTTTCAGATAAAACTTTCTTATTTTTTCGCGGAGTGTTCAAATCCGTACAAAAAAATGGGGGTTTCTATTTAACTTTTCTATTTCTCACCCCCTACCCCCTAGGGAGTTGAGGGTAGTGGGTCGAGTTTCGTATCATTAGATGTCCCCATCCGAGGCGAACAAATTTTAATTATATATTTTTTTATTCGACGTGTAGTTTTCGAGATATTTCAATGTCTTCACTTAAATTGAACACCCTGTATTTAGGGTATTGTTTGGTGAATATTTTTTTATTAACAGAAATATCCCTTAGCCCGTTGCTCTTCAATTTATATATGAGTGAATTAGAAGAAGTCCTGAAGAACGGGCAAGCGGGCGGGATTGTAATAGGGAAAATGAAGGTGTGGATGTTGGCGTATGCGGATGATGTGGTGTTGCTGGCGAAGGATTGGGGAGAAATGAATGAAATGTTGAAAAGGGTTGAAAGGTATATGGATAAGCGAGGTTTGTGTGTGAATGTAGGAAAAACGAAGTGGATGAGATTTAGGAATAGAGGAAGAGAAGGAAGAATGAAAGAATTAACATGGAAGGAAGAAGTGATCGAGAGAGTGAAAGAGTTTAAATATTTGGGTTTTGTGTTTAGGTGGTGTGGGGGGTACAGGGAGCACGCCAGATGGGTCCAAATGAAGGCGAGGAAAGTGTGGTATGTGGTGAAGGAGAAGTGGGGACAGTGGCTGAAGGGGAATTTTCAGATGGCGTGCAAACTGTGGGATGCATGTGTAAAACCAATTTTAATGTATGATGTGGAGGCATGGGGTATGAAAGCATATGAATGTATCGAGAGAGAGCAGGTGACATTCCTGAAACAGATGTTGGCGGTGGAAAGATCAACGCCCAGCTACATTCTGCTTCAGGAAACGAACAGAACGTGTATGCATGGAGACGCAATGGAAAGAGTGACTAGGTATGAGATGAAAGTGATAGGATTGGGGGGGGAAAGGTTGGTAAAAGAAGTGTGGAGAACGTGTGTGGGAGTAGGAGAGAGTGGTTGGAGAATAGAGAGGAGAAAAATGTATGAAAGAGCAGGAGTATCTGAAAGTTTGGTAAATGAGTGGTTGGAAAAAGGGGTGAATGTGGCAGCTTGGATGAAGGTAAAATGAGAAGAAGTAGAAAAGCAGGAGCGTCAAAGGTGTATTGAGAGTAGTGGGTACAACCCTCTTTATAAAAGGTGTCAGGTGCATGGGAAGATACCTGGGTACCTAGCAAATTGTACATTGAACAGAGGGCAGAAGGTAGCAACGGCTAGGGCTAGGTGTGGCTCAGAGGAGAGAGGAAGAAAGATATGGATGGGCGAAGAGTATGGTAGGTGTGTGCTGAGTGTAAGGAGATACGGGAGGAATGGATGAATGGGAGTAGACGGATAGAGGAGTGGATGCGAGAGGACGGGGCTGGCGTAAAGATTGTGATGACATTAGGGTGGGAGAGGGAGAGGAGAAGAAGGATGTAATAAATATTTAGTTTTTTAATTGTTTTTATTTTGTACATATGGATAAGTTTATAGATGCCAATAAAGGTCTTTTTTTTTTATCCCTTTTGAGGTCCCCTAAGACTATTCCACTTATTTCGGGAAAAAAAATTGAGTCTGTGTGTCTGTCTGTCGGTGGGCGCTGTATTTCAAAAACAAATGATTCTATTGAAATGAAACATTAAATTTAAGTTTTATAGTTAAAAACTGGAACTGAAACGCTTTTGATGAAGATTCATAAACCGAAAGTGGATGTTTACTCGAGGCCGTTTTATGTTTTTTTTCCCGATATTTTTCTAAATACGAAAAATATTACAACATTTTTCAAACAAAGGAAATGAGAAATTTTATTTAAACATGTTTTTCGTAAAGTTCTTAACTTGGAGAAAAAATTTTTTTTGGCTATTGCTAATAAAGTATAGGAGTTACATGAAATGTATATAACAATTAATTGTAAAGAATCCAATATTGAGCAAATTATTAAGAATAGCCTTTTTGCCTAAACCTCATAGTTTTTGAGAAAAATATAGAGAAAGTACTATGATGGCAACATTACCATTTTTTGTTTGATTTCATTTAAAAAGAGACATTTATCTGATATTTATAATACACTTTTGGTAAGATTAAATAATTTAATTTTGATATGAAAATTGACGGGCACATATTGTTGTCCTTTGCGACGATATGTGCGCATAAATTTAACTCTTATAGGACGCTGAAGGGTATTTACGCCAATGGTGCAGAATTGTTAGTCCGGGTCAGCAATTGGATGGGTACCTTTTGTCATTGCGATAGAATTAACAGTGCTTTTGAGTGACAAGGACGATAGGTAAACACTACTACTACTATAATATCATAATAACAAAAATCAGCAAATCAATCAAAATATTCTTGTAAATTGTCTAAAAATATTTCAGTAATATTAAAAACCAATTTTTAGTTGAATTATTATTTCCATAAAATTAGATGAATAGTTATTACTATTTATTGACTGTTCTAATAATTTGGAATAAAGAGTTTTGATTTTTAATTTTTTACTTTTTCTTCATATGGATTTTAAATATTCATTTAGTGAATAAATGTGAAATGTACTGGATATACAGTTTGATATTTACTGCAAGGACTTATTAGATTCCCCTAAATCTAATATATAGAGTATACAAGTTCACAAGAACTACACATTGGCGTAAATTCTTTAGTTTTTAAAATAGTGTAAAGTAAGAAACGGGAAGGTCAATCATATTTTAATTTAAAACATTAAAAACGTACAGATAAATAATACCAAAACAACAATAAAAATTAAACAAATCAGTTGAGAATTATTACAAATTTAAAAATAAATAAAAATAACCCTTTGTAACTTTGTATAACACTATTTATTTTCTGTTTACTATAGTTTCGGCATATCAATGTGCCATTATCAAAACATACAATAGTAAACAGAAAATAAATAGTGTTATACAAACAAAGTTACAGTGTTTTTTTTAAATTTTACTCAAATATGTATAACGAAGTAGAAGCCGCAAAAATTAATAAAAATTTAAATTTAATGCATTAGTTCTAGAAAAAGAAAGATATTTGATGAGTGATCATTAGAGAGCGGATTTCTAGCATTATGCTTATCCCTAATACTAATAGCATCGAAAAAATTTCTTAATATCTATACGAATCTTGAAGAATGTGATTACTTAGCGCTAAGTTTTTTTGTGCTTTTTTGCTTATTTTGACTTTTTGTGCTTATTTTGACTTTTTATGCTTATTTTCATGCTTTTTTTTAGATTCTGATGCTTATTTGGAGCATTTTCTTAAACATTTCAAAAACATTTAATAAAAATTTCACGCTGATATTAAATTAATGTGCTAATGTAGAGAATTTTCGTAAAAATCTGTATCCCATCATTTATAGATTATAGAAAGAAAGAAACCTTTATTTGGCATTATTATATATACAAACTCAACAAAACTATATTCTAATAATAAACAAACAAAAAATATAATCCTTCCATATCTTTCACTCCACTCTTCTCCTACCCCTCTCCCACCCTATTTTCCTAAGCACATTTACCCTGGCCCCATCCTCATTCATCCAGTCCGTCACCCTCCTGCACCCTTCCACCCACTCTTCACTCACCCCCTCGCATTCCTCCGCCAAATGCCTCCAAGTATCCCTTCCATTCTTACACAAAACGCACTTCCCATAACTCTCTCCCATCCACCACTTTCTCCCTCTTTCATCTGACCCACACCTCGCCCTTGCCATTGTCACCTTATCCTCTCTCCCCATTCCGCTCTCTAAATACTTCGGCTTTCTTCCATGCACCTGCCATCTCCCATATCCCTCATTGTACTCACTCCTCTCTATGCAGCCTTGCCTTTCTTGTCTCTCCACTTCTCTTTCCTTCTCATATACCCAATCAGCCACATTCACCCCTTTCTCAAGCCATTCATTCACCACCACCTCCGCCAAACCTACCCTTTCGTACATTCTCCTTCTCTCCGCTCTCCATCTACCCTCCACTATACTCTTACTCATCCACCATGCCTCCTTCACCAATCTCCCTTCTTCCAGCGCACACATTCTCATCTCGAACCTCACCACTCTCTTCACTGCCTCACACCCTAAGGTCTCCCTATCTAGCTCCTGTAACAATATATATTCCGGCGTCGACCTCTCCACCCCTAACACTCGTCTCATGCACCATCTTTGTTCCCGCTCCACACACTCATACCTCTTTGTTCCCCATACCTCCACACCATACAACAAGATTGGCTTCACGCACGCATCCCACAATCCACACATCACCCTCACATTATTTTCCATCCATCTCCCCCACCTCTCCCACACCACACCCCATGCTCTTCTCGCCTTTCCTTGTACCCATTTCATGTGCTCTTCATACCCTCCCGTACACTTAAAAATAAATCCCAAGTATTTGAATACTTTCACCCTTTCAATTACTTCCCCTTTCCATTTCAGCTCTCTCATTCTTCCTTCCCTTCCTTTGTTCCTAAACCTCATCCATTTCGTTTTCCCTACATTCACCCTTAACTCCCTCTTATCCATGTACTTTTCCACTCTTGCTAACATCTCTTTCACCCCCTCCCAGTCTCTCGCCATCAGTACCATATCATCCGCATATGCTAACATCCAAACTTTCTTCCTCCCAATCACTACGCCACCCGCTTGCCCTCTCCTCAATATTTCATCCAATTCACTTGTATAAAGATTAAACAATAGAGGGCTTAGCGGGCATCCCTGTCTCTCTCCCATCCATGTTCTAAATTCCTCTGACACTCTATCCCCCACCTTAGCCACACACCATGTCTCCTGATATACTCTCCTCACAAACTCAACCATCCCCTCACTCACCCCTCTTCTTTCCAAACACTCCACCAATCTTTCCCTAGGTACCGAATCATACGCCTCTTTCAAATCTAGGAACACCGCATACACACTTCCTCTCTCTTCCATTACTTTTTCTACAATCCTGGCCAGGGTAAATATCTGGTCTGCTGTACCTCTTCCCCTCCTGAACCCACCCTGCGTCTCTGGCACAAGACCTTTTTCTTCTACTTCTTTCACAAGTCTATTTTTTACTACTCATTTATAGATTATATTTGTATTACATATTTTCTTCGTGTCTTTTGACAACATAATTGTTTAAAATCTTCATAATATGATACAATAATTATAATGAATTTTATTATTAATAAATATTAGTACAAATTACCAATTTACAATGGATTCGTTTATAAATAAGTAGATATAATAGACCGTCTCATTATTCAGATAATACAGACGAACGCTTCATAGGAATCACACCTATGATATTCCGGATGTAAACGTCGTTAAACTAGGCCCAATCAAGGGCCCCAGTAAGTATTAAATGTAAACCAATTTAAGTCATAGCTAATAATCAGGTGTTCTGCAACCGTATCAATTTTCTACTCTCGGCAAAAATACGGATGGGACGACTGGCGCATATTTACCGTTTTCGTTAATTTTCATATTCAAACTCGCATTCATAAACTATTGAATTGACATTCCAAAAACTTTGCTTATTTATCAAAAATGATTATATGCGTGAATCGTATTAATCTGGAGAATCACAGATAAATTATATTATATAATTCACATGTATATTTAACACATAATGCAAAAGGTGAAAACCACAATACAAGAATTAATTAGAGACTATCCAGAATTAACAAGTGAAAATTATACATTATTTTGTAAGGCATGTTTAAAAATAGTAAGTTTTATTTTAATTCTCAACCGCATCCTAACTAGTCAAGACTTGTATGTAAAACATGTTATAACAACACTTCATCAAGAAGGTTTGAAAAAGTTCAAAGTTGAACTAAAAAAACAGCACAATTTCACAATCTTTAGCATCTTCAACAAACGATGGACAATTTAAATTAAATTTACATTTACATTCGAATATCCCTTTAAGAAAATTACAAAATAATGCATTTAAATCTTTCTTGGGAAAATATTGTAAAATGCGCATTCCCGAGAAAAAATTATGTAGCTCTTGCGTAGTTTGAAACCATACAAAAAATTAAAGATATTATTAACAATAATTATATGTGATGATGAAACCACAGACGCTTGTTTAATTTAATAATAGGAGTTTAACATGAAGACATCCGACCAATAGTATTTTGATATATACAAAAGAATTGAAGAAAACTGATAATAACATTATAGCAAAATTCATAAATAATGGACTGACAAGCTTATTTTTGCCGTAGACAATACCAAGTTACAAAATTTTACTAATAATGCATTTTGTGCATTGTACAAGTTTAGCACATGGATAGAAACGAATTTCTGAAACTATAAGAATGAAATTTCCATTTGTAGATTTAATTAAATATGGAAAAATAGTTCTTATATTCTTCTGTGAGTGCAATTATTCAAGGAGTCATTACCTGATATCTCACTGTCCCATAAACCAGTGCTAACAAAATGGGGAACTTGGCTATATTCTACGATGTACTTATGCGAACAATTTTTCCCGAAATGACAAGCAAATCAGTTAATGACTGTCAAACAGTTCTTAAGAAACAAGAGCTTCCTTCAAAACAATTTAGTTACATAAAATCGCGTTTAAATTTTGTGAGCAACACAATCAAATCTTTATAAAAGCAGATTCATTTTAGATAATACCTGGACGCATTGGCCAAGAAATCAAAATAATATCGAAAGAAGTATTCGGTGAAAATGAAGGATTTTTAATATTAAATAAATTAAACTTGATTTTGAATGGCAATTTTCAAATGGATCCAGCTATAATTTAAAATAAAGAGAAGCTTTTTCACTTTCAAAAATTTATTGAGCGTCAGAACAACATTTAATGATCTACTGTTTTCATGAATAGATTTTAGTTATTTTGAAATGTATACAAAATTACAATTTAATTTTTAAATACTTACATGATATTATATATTGCGTAAAGAAAGTGTGTTTATTTTAGTTTTAAGCAGAATTTCTATGTAAAATATGTTGATAAACGTGTAACATATTAACAAAATATAGTTTTCTTTAGGGCTTTTTTCGTGTTTTTATGCTTTTTTTCCTGTTTTTATGCTTTTTTTCACTAAATTTTGTGCCTTTTTAAGTGCTTTTTTTCATATTTTTAAGCTTTTTTATCCGCTCTCTAGTGATCATGTAATTACTCTTATTGAACTTCTAAACATTTGTAATTATAATTTCGTTTCTACTACTTTTATTTACACAAGAACGTATACTTATAAATTTGATGGTCACAACATCATTATTCAGTTGGGATAATTACTTTAACTTAAACTAACGAACTAACTAAAGCTCTGTAAGACCTAGTCTAGATTTTTTTGCAATTTTTTTTAGACATATTGTACTAATTATATTAATTAATAATTAATAAATAGTGTTTGACGTTGTTTTGTGTTTCAACGAAGATTCCCAAATCCAAATTCATAATAAAAATTAACAAAACTATTAACCATTGTCCATCGTCATAAGATGTTCGGCGTTTAAAAGTAATATAAGAATTAATTTATGTGCGAGCGAGTATGCTCGTAGAAAAAAGCTAGTTACAGGGGTATTAATAGTGCAAAATTAATGAAACCGGAAGGACGATAGTTTTTTAAAATTCGATAAACGTAGGAGTCCAGGTTACGGAACAATCGATTGAATTAAACAAGAGCGCGGTGCATTATGATTTCTTTTCTTTTTTTTGCAAGCGACGTTTTTTGTGGTTTGAGTGTGGTGAACAGTTAAACGCGGCGGGTAATTTAAATTAATTAATTCGAATGCAGGAATTAAAATAATTCCAAAACAGAACAAAGTATGGGTGGAAAAATACAGAAGAATAAAAGGAGGTGGATGGGATAAGATGGAAGAATATAGTAAGAACTTCACGTTTGGTAACAGTACCGTAACACAGATTGCCGACGGATAAACTCTGAAGAAAACATGGAAAAATGTAAAATAGGAGGCACGTAGCTGTAAAGGGAATTGCCGTGTTATGGTTAAATGGAAATGCATAAAGCAAGAGAAATATGGCGGGAAGAACTCAAAGAGTTGAGAGAGGTATGGAGACAAGAAAAAGAAATTCTACAAAACAAAATAATGACAGGAGAGAAGAAATAACATTGTAATTAAGGGAGAAGCGTTACCCTTATGAAAGATTTCTTAGAAGTGGAGGTAAAGATTAGAGTGTTTGCTTATGCAGATAACACAGCAATAATGGCAAAGAGGAAAGGGATCTGGAGCGCACGATAGAAAGAATGAAAAGAGAAAGTTAAGCGTGAATGTAAAGAAAACGAAAATAATAGTGTGTATTAAGGAAGGAAGAACAAATGTGGTGGTTGAAGAGAATGTTAGGGCATGAGAAAAGTACGCCATGGTATGTAGTAAGTAGCGAAAAAATGGGCAAAATATGAGAGAAAGAATGCAGAGACAGAAGGAAATTACTAATATATTACTGAATGATACGGACCTGACATATAGAGTGGATGCTCAGTGGGAAAAGGGTAGCGGTGAGATGTACAATAAAGTAGGCTAGTCCAACGAAGCAATAAAAGAAATGACAGGAAGAGGCAAAATATTTGAAAGTTTAGTAAATAAACAGAAAGGTGGATGAAAATTGATAAAAGCAGATACAATCCAAAGTATAAGGAAATAGCAGAAGGGGTGGGCAAACCCGAATACTTGTATGGAAGAGGTGAATGGGAGGGGAAATACTGTTGGCAAGGTCTAGATGTGGCAGCGAAGAATGGGGAAACCGCTTTTGGATGAATCCGGAGGGGATAATGTGGCATTCATGTGGAAGGGAAGAAGAAAGATGGAACATTGAAAGGTAGACTGTGTGGGGACTGAGGGGGTATGGAGGCAATGCGTATAATAAGTTGGATAATAGAGGAAAAGAAAAAGTCATGTCAAGTTAAGTCATAAATAGTTTTTGTAGTAGATGAATTAAATAATTTGTGTAATGGAAGTGGTGCCAATAAAGGATTAATTAATAAATACATAGCATTTTAAAACATTATCACCCAAGTTGCGCAGCAGCACTTTACTGTGGATGTCCCGATAGGCGGGGAATAGAGGGGTCATTTTCTCGGTGACTCGTATAAATACACGTGGCTTGGGTATCTATACAATATTTAAATCAACATTTGAACATTAACCTTATTTTCACAAATTATTTTTACTCAAAAAGTTTAATTAAAAATAATTTGTGCTAAAAGTAATGCGATATAGAATGCGATATTTTCTAAATAAATATTTACCTTATCAGAATTTTGTGTTTTCTTAAACCTAGGATTGAGCACAAATGGTACACCCTCCAGTCCGCTATGTCCGGACGATAGGGTGTTGTGCGTAGATAACTGGTGTGTGAGCGGGGGTGGTGGCCTAGGTGCGGGCCTGCTCGGTACATTGCCGGGTAATAAGATTTCATAATCGTGATCGCCTTCATTTAGGTTCGGGTACACATTCGGGCCGCCCATGTTAGACGGTTTTGGAGGGCGTTCGGGGACCCTAGGGGTGACACCGTTGTTTGGTTCCAAAGGAGACTGTTGAGTATCTTGGACGTTTCCCATTTTGTAACAGACTATGACACCATTTAATTCACTGAAAATACGGTAACATTGAAATATCGAGTAAAATATAGGGAAAGTACTATGATGGCCACATCACCATTTTTTATTCTGTTTAAATAAGTGTTTTGTCGTAGATTAATTTACTTTAAGTTTGAAAATGATCAGTTGATGATCGAAACTCGAGTCACTTAAAAATAAAGTGTGATATCAACAAAGTAAACGTTTTTGTTTAACAATTTAATCAGTTAACATAAAATAATAAGTGACTCGAGTTTCGATCATTAACTGATCATTTTCTAACTTAAAGTAAATTAATCTACAAGAAAACACTTATTTATACTGAATATTAAAAATAAAGTGTGATATCAACAAAGTAAACGTTTTTGTAAGATGTATCACAAAGTTAACACCTCAACCATTAATCATTGGATTGATGAGGCTTTTACTTGGTGAATTTCCATTATATAGGTGATAAATAAAACACTCGAGTTTTGAGAATTTACACAATTTAATGGCGATGCACTGTGACAATTATTTCGCCACTCAGTGGCTTCATCAGGCAGATGATAAATGGATTTATCAGAGAGCAGAATGAAATAATACATGGAAGGATTGTATTTTTTGTCTTTTTAGAATGTAAATTAGTAGATTTAATTTTATATGCATAAGGTATGCCAAATAAAGGTTTAAAAGTAATATAGTGATATTGTAATTTGCACTATTTTTAGAAAAAGTTTATTATCATTAGTTGTTATAATGCTGATTTAAAATGTAGAAAAAAAATTAATAAAGAAATACTCACATCAATAAAAAAATGAACTAATTGAAACTATATATATCGACAAGTATATATTTTACAATGACACATTTACAAAAGAATTTCTCATTTGTATGCGCATTCCTTCACTGCTGATAAAACACTAAAATTCAAGCAATTCAATTAAAAGATTATTGGATTTGAAAAAAGGTCAAATGCTTTATTGCATGTCGTATGGGTGCACGTGATATTGACTATAAATTACAATCATAAATCAAAAGGATGTGTGTTGATGTTTACACTCGAAGATATGCAGTTCAAGGAATATATTTGTTTTGATTCATAAATGATAATACATAGCACCAATTCATCATTAATGGTAAGTAACTGAAAAGATAGAGTTATTATAAACAAAATAATAATACCCTGTTTTATTTTATTTATTATTCATTTGACCTCTATGTTTAACAACATGTTGTCGATAATAGAAAGCTTTTGTTGTACTTAACTATTTTCCTTATTGTATTACACATTGCAAAAAATTCTAACCTAAAATTCGTTTATGCAAAATACATTCATTTAGAATTGTTAAATATTTTCTATCGCTCCCTTAATTTAAAAATATAAATATGTTAATTATTGACAATAAAAATATCTAAGTATTTTATTGATTACCAACTTGATAGAGTGATGAAAAATAAGGGTTTATTTATGTTAAGGTTTTCTCATTTTGTCGAAATTTGATTTTTAATTTTCAATGAATTTATTTTTTATTTTATATTAATTTTGAAAGTGTAACTTATCAATTACACCCAACACTCGAAAGGGTCAAAGGGTTTTTTAATTATATATACCACGTGTTCGATAAAAACGCCCAATTTATTAACCGATTTTAATCAACTAAAAACATTGAATGTTTAAATACTATGAAATGACACTAATTATATACTTTTTCAAAATTAACTTCGTTGATATATGATTTCCTTATTTTTTTATACTAGACATTATTTTTCTGAATTCAATGATGCCCAATATGTTGATTATAATTTAATATTTATGTCATAAAAAGAAATAAATCTTACACAGACTAATAACAAATGGTTGACATTACTTTACATTAGTGACATTTGTTGGTTCAGATTTTTTTCAAGGCACACTAAATTTATAGGAAATTATCATATAAGATTTATTTATAAATTAACCTTACCCAGCTAGAACAAACCCTTCTGGAGCCTTTTTGAGCCTGCTGCAAACGATGATATCTGTAACAGCAGCCTTGATTGAGCGTTTATTGACTAAGCGATAACACAGCTGCTTCTTCCTCCAGGCCTTTTGTTCACTGTCAGCAGTCTTTGTCAACAAACTGTATCCCTCGGGTGGTATTGATTTATCATTCAGTATTTTTAATTCTTGCACCACAAAATCTGGTAATCCTTAAAAAAATAAAAACAAATAAAATTTTGTTGTACTAACAATATGTTGTTTTATTTACTAATTATAATTGAATAAATAAAAATAATTAATTGTGTTTGCAATGTTGTAGAATTCGGCCTTTTCCTGTATGTGAAACTATACTTGTTGCTTCAGAATATTGCATTGAATGTCAAAAATATATTTGTAAACCCTCGTTTCTGATGTATTAAATAACTAACAATGTTAAGGTTATTTACTTAGGCAACCAAATATACATGGCGATAATACAAATAGTTATCCAGTTCAATTAAGATGTATTAGTACGACTTATTTATTTTACCACTTAATTATTTGCTTAAAAGCTGTCAAATTATAATTTATCAAAATTTTATGAAAATTCTAATTGTAATTTATCAGTAAACATTTTTTATTTAAAAGAAATATTCTAACGAACACGCCGGTGGCGCATTCGGTTGCGGCCGAACTAGCGTTAGTGACCGTGCAGCAACGTTAGTTCGGGTTAGGAGTTGTATGGGTGAACGGTACCAATCACCATAGGGATACAATTAATGGTGCCTTAGAGTGACGAGGCGATCCTTTAAAGTAACAAGCTCATTTACACATACTCACAAATACTCAAATAACAGGGCGGAAGGACCACGTGGTCAATAGCCAAACACTACTACCACTACTATTCTAACGATATTTTTTCTTTGTTATAAATTATTTAAATAACATACTATAAATTATCTATCAGATTTTATGATTATACAATTATTCAAAATATATTTACAAAAAACGGATATTTCCGTTAAAATTTTTTAAACAAAAACAATAACTTCCTTATATATTCTTATATAGTAAAAGTAGAAACATGGTTTATAATCAAATAACTCAAGGTTAGGTTATAGGACATCCACCCACCCTACATATAAATAAAATAATCAATATTTAATTTACAAATAAAATAATATTTGTTTTATTAATTAGATTGCTTGGTTTTGTTTTCACTAAAACTATTGAAACAAAACAAAGCATTTCAACCAACAATCTAATTAATACAAACATGTTTTACCTTGGGTAATTAATTTTTTTATGCACAAAATGTTTCATGAAGCACTTGTTGTTTTCAGTAGTAGTAGTAATGTTTAGCGATCCTTAATTTCTTATTTAGTGAAACATATTTGTTCCAATTTTATTGATTTAAAAAAATATATTCATATTAATGCAGAATAAATTATATGTATGTAGAGCATAAAAATGAATTGGAATTAACATATCAAAAGAGCTTAAATGGTAATATAAATGATTAAATTATTAGCATAGATTCGACAGAGCATGAAAACCCATAAGCACCTGTTTGTACCCATTAACTGAGAATTGTGTAATTCTAATTGAATTGAATGTGTTTGTGGCCTAATGTGATCATAAATTTTCTCACCATTTATTCTAACAGTAAAATGAAAATGATTTGTGCTCAAGGTTGTTCACACAGGTGAGCCAAGGTTACCTTCAGTCTTCGAGAGGCAGAGATATCTGACAGACTTCTTCTTGAGAAAAGTGCTGCCTTCTCTCCACAGATCCGCGTCCTGGTCCTGGTCGTAGGTCTTATTTATTGGGTAGAATCCTTGAGGGCACCTATCTATATTTTCGATTATCTACAATTTAGTAAGAAAAATAAACCACAAGGAAACATGAAAGTAAAAGAATAAAATTATTCAATTATCTACAATTCAGAAAAGACAAACTATCAGAAGGTATATAGAGTATGAGTAAAAGAAAATTTTTCATTCAAAACAAAAACTTAAGAATTTTTTATACAGGGTGTCCCATTTTAATCCGCCAGTAGCGATAATTCTGAAACTTTGCATTGAATCAAAAAGTGTTCCAAATGAAAAGTTAATGGTTCTGAGGGGGACATCTGATGCCGTAGACTTTGCCCCCCCAGCCCCCTAAGGGGGGCGGGAACAGGGGGCAACTTTAAAATTTTAAATGGAAACCCCTATTTTTTATTGCAGATTCTAATAGACGGTTAAAAAGTATGTAAGTTTTATCCGAAACATTTTTTTATTGGTCGAGAGATGGCGCTGCAAATGTAAAAGTTTTTTGTCAATTAAATTGCGAAAATCGTCACGTAATTAACTGTTATTATTACTTAAGACTTACTCACAACCTTACAAGGTTGTTTTTTTTCTCAGCCTGCCCAAATACTACCCCCGCCCCCCCTACAAAGACGTAAAATACTCAAAAATAGCGATTGAGTACTTCTTTTTCAAATTAAATAATGGTAAAATAATTTAAAAAAGAATGTCATTTTTTTTCAAACAGTGTTTGACCTGCCCCCCTCATAGCTTCATTTTTTGAAAAAAAACGACATTCTTTTTTGAATTATTTTACCATTATTTAATTTGAAAAAGAAGTACTCAATCGCTATTTTTGAGTACTTTACGTCTTTGTAGGGGGGGCGGGGGTAGTATTTGGGCAGGCTGAGGAAAAAACAACCTTGTAAGGTTGTGAGTAAGTCTTAAGTAATAATAACAGTTAATTACGTGACGATTTTCGCAATTTAATTGACAAAAAACTTTTACATTTGAAGCGCCATCTCTCGACCAATAAAAAAATGTTTCGGATAAAACTTACATACTTTTTAACCGTCTATTAGAATCTGCAATAAAAAATAGGGGTTTCCATTTAAAATTTTAAAGTTGCCCCCTGTTCCCGCCCCCCTTGGGGGGCTGGGGGGGCGAAGTCTACGGCATCAGATGTCCCCCTCAGAATCATTAACTTTTCATTTGGAACACTTTTTGATTCAATGCAAAGTTTCAGAATTATCGCTACTGGCGGATTAAAATGGGACACCCTGTATATTTAATTTGTTATAATAGTTGCAATTGATATTATATAATATAAACACTAATTTGTATTAATTTTGACAAAAGAAAAATTTATTTATTTATAATTAATAAAGTATAATAAAATAAAATATATATGCTTATTAGAAAATTATAAATTACATGATAATTTATATTAATAAATTCAGATTTAATAAAATTGAATTGTATTAATTAAATCATTTCAAGCTGTAGTAATAGTTATAGTTATTAAATACCATTTTAAAATACATATTTATAAAACTGTGAATAAAAACAACCATATCTGTTCTCAAGGACTGAAAGTTTAGATAAAGAATCCGTACATAGTCCTTCCTGTTGTATCACATGTTAGTGAATTGTCTATTAATAAGCCAGACTTCCTGCATCAAATTAACAATACAAAAAAAAACCTTTATTAATTAAAATAGGATGCGTAAATTTAGTTACAACAAACTTCATTCTGATTTTAAATAGCATTAAATGCAGTAAAATGAACATTTTTATTATATGTTATATTTGTCTTTATCATACACTCTTATACAAAATGAAACTAATAAAGAAAGTATAAATAAAATAAACAAATTTCTTGTATTTGAAAAAAACTTAATCAGTTAATGAGTGTTTAAATTATGCACCCCCTCCTCTACATCAAAATGATTAATTATGATTATTCACTTTCATAATTAAAGCAGTGAATGTGAGTCATCATCCAACATGAGTTTTCATTGTATAGTGAATCAAATTTCATGAAAGGAAAGATTAATACCAAAAATACTTAAATTAAAATCAAGTTTTATTATTATAATTATGTACTATTAAAATCATTATAAATTAATATTCATAGAATTTAAGAGTTTGGATTAAAAGTGTATAACGATATAGCAATAAACTTTTGGGATTAATTTAATCTTTGCATATTTGTAAAAAATAAAACAATTATAAATTTATACATTAACAATACTAATAAAACCATTTATTTAATTCAGTAAGAAACAATACAAATTGTTATATAGCTTTCCCTAAAATAAATATAATTTATTTTGTAAAAAAAATATTATTGCAATACTAGTGATCAACACATTTTTTTATAATGAGAATTTATTAACCTATTATAGAGAGTTAAATTTAACCAAGAGAATTAAATCAATAAGAAAGCAACTCCAATTAAACACAATAGTTTGATCAATACCGACTAGAGGGCAACGAAATTACTACATTATTTCATCTGATATTAATAAAAGAATTGATGGTACCGTTATCACTAGATAAATAAATGGTAAAAATCTTACATATCAGACATGCATGTTATCATTGTGTTTGCATGATCAAACTCGACAATATTTACAGGGAAACCGTATCAAAACCATATGTCCATTATTTGATGTGCAATTCAAAACTGACACTCAAAACGGGTGTACTCACCTGAAGGGAAGTGATAGGCCTATTGTCTGGCAATGTTTTGGACAACGAATCTAAGATGATGCTGCTTTTCTTATTAAACATTATAAATGGCAGTGATGTTTATCCCTGTAAAAACAAAAACAAAAAAGATTTGTTGACAGGCGCATCGTAAACTCATCATCGGCTATAAATAAAAAAAAAAAACAAGTACCTGCCATGATTCGTCGTAGAGCCCCCTTGAGATATTTGCACTGCGATTTTCGCTATTTTTAACTCGTCACTACGTGCGGACGTGATATTAAATGCACCTACCTTCACTTCGTTGCGGGATGATGACCCTGTGCGAAGGTCTCGTTAATCCTCTTCCTGACAGCGCGACGTTACAGAAACGTTTCATTCGGCGGCAGGAGTTTCGTGAATTTCGTGCGCACTCAACACACCACCCGTGGTTCATTTAATTTTTAAGCCCGCTTCAAATCATGTCTATCCCCTTCTAACTTTTGGGCGGAGCTTGCGGCGACTCATTACATAAGAATTTTACACTGGTAATTTTATGTTATTTCCCACAAGAAAAAAAATACACGTTGCCTTTCCAACAAGAATCCCAATCAAAATTAAGTGTAATTAAAACTTATATTTTTAACACAGACAGATCTCGCATAAAATACAAACAGCTATGAAATAAATTGTACTTACGAAAACAAAAGAATATAATAGCCACCAACATAAACACAATTATTTATTATTTCTTAATTCTAATGTATTATTTTATTTCATTAACTACCATTATATATTTAAATATTACATTTTTCAATTATGTGCCCTTTCCAATAAATTATACACAAATAAACTACTTTTATTTATTTTTCTACATAGGCAATTTAATATACAAATATTTATAAGTATTTATTAAAGAAAAAGAATAATAAATACACTTCTTGTCTTTAAATGAAGTAACAAAAGGGCATACATTACGACTTTAAACGCATAAAACTCTATTAATATTATCTGGAATATATAAGTAATAATACGAAACGATTTGTTAATATACAAAAACCTTGTTTTTGGTAGTACATTTTAATGTAAGAAATTAAGCATCAAACATTTTAAAATCTTTTTACAGTCATAAAACAAAATTTTTAAAGTGTTTTCTAAAATTCTAATATTTCTACAACTAATCAATTAAACATACCTGTGCATTTTTTATCAAACAATAATGACCGTTGAAAATAAGATTTTTTAATCAAATAATTACAAATAACGCGCAAAAAGTAGGTAATTACTGATAAGGCCACCGTAAATAATTAAAATATGAATTAAAATCTTTAACATATGCAACCTAACATACATATTCAATTATACAAGTTGGTATTCGTGCCACCACATTTCTTTTTTTACTCACCCAAACATCTGACAGTTGCCAAACCAACTTGACACTTTAAAATCATATGGTTACAGCGAATATGTTTATTTAAAATTTAAAAACACGGGATAAAGGGTGGCAGTGCGTTAGAGTATCGTGTGAATATGGGAAATGATCATTCGCAGATGGCAGGGATGCAGGTGGAAGAGAAAGCGGTGGAAGTCACTGATTTCTGGTCCCATCACTCGGCCACCATCAATTCGGGCAATACCACGATAGTGTCGGTGTTTATAGGTGAACCGTTGGTCGGTGGGTCGCTATGGGTCTCCCAGACGCCACTGGAGAAAGCTAGTAAGGTATCGTTTGGTTCTAATGTTTTGATTTTTATCATATAACTTTGATTATAGATGTTATGGAGTGTGATAAGGATAACAATTAATTATAATTGAATACTTTCACTAGCGTGCTCTACTTATGTAATAATAATTGAGTTAATTGTATTTTCTTGTGAAAACATTTTAAAACAATAATTATGTTAAGGCAGTGTTTGCAAACTTGCGATTAAGAAGAGTTATTAGGGAAATTGAATTATAAATTTATCACACATATTGCACATTTTTGTCAGCTATTTCACGTTTAAGCTTATTTTTAAAAATTTATTATTAATGTTACTTCAATCGCTTTACTTTCTAGAGGCAGTAAATATGTAAACTGCCATTTGTACTAATTTTGTTAAGTCTGTTTTTTAGATTGTATCCCTTCGGGTTTCTATTTCAGGTACAAGTGTAAAAAGTGATTCTTTATTGCAGGAACTGGTGTTTAAAAAGTCAAATGAGGAACGAGTGAGTGTTTTTAAAGCCAGAAGTATTTTTTTCAAGTGTGCCTTACAAAATTTTATCTTTGATCGTGGAGCAATTTTTAAAGAATATGTTCATATAAGTAATATTTTCCAAATGTCATTTCAATTAATCAATGAATATAATTAATATTTATTTGTACAACAAGTGTGGAAATGCTACGCTTTTCCGCATGAAAGTAGGATACTCCTTGAGTACTTGAGTGCAGAAAAGCACTTTTCCTACGCGTTGTACACACTATTTTTTGTTTGAGATTGTTTGAAGTACAAATTTTAATTAGGTTAGAATTACCGATAGTACGTGTTTAGTATATATTACACAATGAATGTAACTGCTGATTAATAGTAAATAAATGTGTTACTATGCAACAAAATTTCACTTTTCTCAATGGTTTTGGATGTGCAAATATAAGGTATTTCTATTCTAATTATTTAGCTCTATTTGGGGGTTACGATGCTTTTTATGGGCTAGCACCTTGCAAAAATTTTTACTGGCCGTTGTCATCTTATTTGAAACTTTTATCTGCTATATTAACCATTTGATCTGACACTTTAAATAAAATTGACATTTGTTTGTGCCCATAAAACTTTGTACAATGCTCGACCGTTATCTGAAATTTACAGGCTCAGACAGATAACAGGCGAGCGCCAGAGAGTTTTTTGAGCTCACCTGTAAATTTCCATATAATGGTCTTGCAATGTAAATACATAACTATTATCGCCAACCATCAGTAGACCCTTGTGATTTCTATGCATCACCTCAGGCTAGTTCAATAAAGAATCCCTTTACTGACTCGGTACGTAAATAACTAGTATCTGCAGTGCATTGATAATAATTACTTAGCAACCTGTAAATAATTTGCACAAATGTCAGTCGCCATTATTATTTGGGGATAAAAGTTTTCTATGAGTGTTCCTCGCTCGAGTTTTTAAATGCCAGTTCGGGCAATAAAAAATCACTTTTTACACTTGTACCTTAAATAACTATTTGTTAAAACATAATTGAATGCAATTAATTCATTATGGATGAATCTAAACTAATTTTATAGCTGATTAACAAAAACTAAATAAATGCATACTTATTTATCTATCTATTTATTTATCTATTTACATCTTTATACTCCTTCCTAACACAATAATACAAAATTTATAATATATAAATATACTTAAAATTTTTGTCGAAAGGAGGACGGGCAGAGTTCTCTTTATTGAAAGTTCTTCCACTCAAACCCATTATTATATACTATTAATAATGCTCCAGAATACTTTCTGTAGTATTTTGTATATTTTAATGCTTAAATAAAGCATATTTTGGTCTTTTATTAGACATATTTTATTGACATGTGTTGTCACTGTCATACTTATACTTATGGCTGTGGCTTGTACTTATTAATAAAACGTTTTATTAATCAATTTACAGAATTTAATGTTACATCGGCATCCCTGCATCCTGAAATACATCTCGTCATGGAACAAAAGCTCCAAATACTATTTGGCTGTCGAAGACGTCAAACCTCTGGCACACATACTCTCCACGCAAATCACTTTGCAGATTTGTGTCGGGCTACATTCCATACTGAAGGCCCTGGTGTTCCTGCACGAGAACGCCTCTGCTTCACACAACAACGTTTGCACCGCTTCTATATACGTAACGAAAGATGGCAACTGGAAACTGGGCGGAATGGAATATCTCTGTAGGTTCAAAGATATGAACGCTGAATACATGGGCCGGTCCAGGTCACACCGGTACAACAAAGCCGTCGATCCGAATGAGGACAAAAACGTGCGGAATTGTACCGATAGGCTGGACAGTGTTGATGTTTACGCATTCGGGACGTTGGTCAACGAGGTTTTTAAGAAGAAATCTGATGGTAATTGTTTCTATTTAATGGTTCTTTATAATTTTTCAAACAAATCTATTAGCTGTACGTACTGAAAATGGAATAATCTAGTTAAGTCAGTATTAACGATAGTATTTTCTTATATGAAAATATATAAACAAATTGGATAATGCTTAAATATTTGATACAAAGGTTTTTTTACGAGAAAACAGAATGGAAGATAAAATATTATATGTTTGTATTTCTGAATTCTGGTTGCAGAATGAATAAATAATGAAACTTTTTAGTTTCAATATTTTTCTTAAAAAAACGAAAATTTTCAAATATTTATAGAAGTTTCAATTTTTTATTTTGTTTAGGATTTGAAAAGATTTCAACATATTTTTGAAAATTTTAAATTGTTTAAATCATTAAACAATTTAAAATTTTCAAAAATATGTTGAAATCTTTTCAAATCCTAAACAAAATAAAAAATTGAAACTTCTATAAATATTTGAAAATTTTCGTAAAACAAATGTATTGAAAATGTGATTTGAAAAACAGATTTACTAAACATTATTAAAACTATCTTAAAATAGCTTAAAACAGTCAAACATTAGCTGACAAACTATAAAAAATAATAACAGACAACTATAAAAAATAATTGACGCGTTGCTAGAAACATTAATTTAAAAAAAAAACTGGTTAAAAATTAATTATAATTGAAAGTTTAGAATAAAAATTTTGAAAGCAATTGGAAACGTCTACAGAATCTATACAAAAGTCTGATTTAAGATTTAAATTTAATTAAAATGGAAAGTTTGATTAAAACCAGTTGACAATATGTCTTTCTTTCCAAGTGGCATAGTGGCATTCTTCAAACGAATTTCTAAAAACCGTCTTGTGCATATTTTATTTAAAAAAATAAATCTTTGTTTGGTTAGATCAGTTTTTTTTTAAAGGAAGGAATTGTGGGTTGGGGTGGTGAATGATTGAGGGAAATTGTCATAGGCAACTTGGTCATTCAGACACGTTAATTTTATATTTTATCTACGATCGTACAGAAAGTAGACGCTTTTTGCATCATTTTTCATTGTAAAAGTGGCTTTTTAAAGCACTAGTGCTTTTTTACGTTTTTATTGCACGGTAATGTCAAACTGTTTTTATTGCACAGAAATGTCAAATTTGACAGATGCATGAATAGCACAAATTTTCGACGAAAAACTTATTTTTTTATTAATTGATACAAATAACTAATAAATTATAAATAAAATATATAATACAAACGAAATGGCAGATTTAGGAACTCCGAAGATTTCATTTAATGCAAGTCGAAGCGATTACAATAAAGTGAACATTTTTTCCATAAATAATAATGGCGGCCGACATTTGTGCAACTTGTTTACTGGTTGCTAAGTAACGCTTTCATTAGTGCACTGCGGGTAAAACATATTTTCATTAATTGAATTATTGAAATGACATTAAAATATTACTCATAAGAATATATTCTTTGAAATCCTTTACGATCGAAGATAAAATCTTGTAAGGCACACGTGTAAAAAGTTTCTTTATTGCACTCCTGGCTTTAAAAACGCCAGTTCGTGCAATAAAGCATCACTTTTTACACTTGTACCTTAAATAACTATTAATATTCCATATATATGAGAATGAGGGATACACACAAAACATTTTTCCTTTAGAAAAATCCACCGCCTGGCCCGTGTGCAGGCACTCTACTCACTAGGCCACTGGGGCCTTTTTTAACTTTTAAAGTAGAAACTAGAAGCAGCAAGTTTGCTAAAATGAAGTTGAAAATTTTGGAAAAATCTTATAAAGAAAACGATTAAATTAAAATAAATTCAATATTTAAAGTAAGATTTAAGCTTTTTCTAGTAAAATTTAAATTGCTATTTTTAGAACTACATATTTCGGTTTTAAAAATCTATTTATTTATTTGTTTTAGTTTAAAAAGTTTAAATAAAACACTTTATAACTTTGTTTTACCACTATATTTTTTATATAGTTATAAAGTGTTTTATTTAAACTTTTTAAACTAAAACAAATAAACAAATAGATTTTTAAAACCGAAATATGTAGTTCTAAAAATAGCAATTTAAATTTTACTAGAAAAAGCTTAAATCTTACTTTAAATATTGAGTAAAATAGAAAACAAACACCCACTTTAATAAAATCATCTCTATTATATAAATTACACCATAAATAACTAAACAATTCTATAAATGTCCCCTCCCAAAATATGTAGTCTAGCCGCCGAAAGATGACTGTGACCTATCACTCTATATTAGGGGGAATCAGATTCATTTCATTTTGTCCCTGTCATCCTAGAATGATGATAGAACGAGATATATGTTAAATGCTATACCGTTCTTCGTATTCCATATATACGAAAATGCATGAGTCACAGTCAGCTCTCGATGGCTCGACTATATTCTCCGACATATTAAATATAAAAGACAGTTGTACAGACACATTTGAACTTCGAGAAAAATTTAATAAGCATAACAAAGACATTAAAAGACTTATAAATTAATTCAAGATGGACATTTGGATAAAAACCTTTATTTGGAATTTTCCTTTCGTTTATATTCTATCTCCACTATTTCTATATAGTTTCCTTCGTCCCTCTTCCTTTCTCTTTCGCCACAGTCTTGTCAGTATCTTTATTCTGGCTCCATCTTGTTTCATCCACTCTTTCACACTTCTACATCCATCTACCCACTTCTCTGTTACTCCCTTACATTCCTCTGACAAATGACTCGATAGCCTTTTGACAAATTTGTCAATAAAATGTATATTATTATTTATTATTATTAGAAAACAATTAAATATTTTGTAGAGAACAATAAAAACTGACTATATCCCGCCAAAGGCACCGTGCCGAAACACGGACGAATTAGAACCAATCAGCTTCTAGAGAACTTTGTTGCTGTTGACTATATCCCGCCAAAGGCACCGTGCCGAAACACGAACGAATTAGAACCAATCAGCTTCTAGAGAACTTTGTTGCCGCGATATCAAATTCATGTAGAGTTCGTTTTCGGCACTGTAATTGGTTCTCTACTCGCATTATGTTTTGGCATGTGATTGGTTCCCAATTAATTATTCAATTTTACATCAAACAACTGTCAAATAAAATTAACAAATGTCAGTTTTTGTGAACTTTTTAAAAATGATTGCAAACATACGATTCGGAAATACAACACAAGAGGTATTTCAGGAAAAGGTAAAAGACGCCGAGCCAAAAAGTACGTTACCATCCAAAAATATGATTATTTTTTATACACAATAAATGCCTTTGTTATTGTAATATTTTTGTTGGGATATAGTCTGATAAATTGCTCTCGTGCATTGTAAATTATCGCGAGTTTTCACTCTTTCGACAAACTCAGTCGTATTGCTTTAGGCAACAGCCCCTCGCCTTTCGGGCTCGGGCCTGTTGCCAAGCAATACGACCTTGTCGAATTCTAGCAAACTTGTTACCGATAATTTTCAATGCACTTGTGCAATTACTGTTGAAAATTTTATACAGTAGCTGAAATTTTCTACAAATTCTAGGAAAGAAGAAAAAACAATTGAAAATATTTAAGAAAATAGTACAATTGAACTAAAACCAATAATTAAACATTTAAATGTTTAATTGTGGAGACGATTACTTTGTGGTACATCTTGAATGTACTGGAGAAAGAAAACCTGTAAATCTCTAGTAAATTAAACATTTCTAAAAATGGTTTAAATTAAACACCATTTTATAAAATAAACAGTTGAAACTTTGCTAGAAATAGTTGATTGAAACAAAAAATATAGACAGTGGCATTCTAACAAAAATAAAATAATTGGATATGTCTAAAACAGTTGAAAACTTATAAATTCTAATAAAATTGAATTGAACCAAAAGAGAAATATTGAAGAATCTCTAAAACAGTCAAAAACTATACCATATAAAAAACAATTAGTGACAGATTTAAAAAAAGGTGATGTAGTACTTTCCCTATATTTTTCTCGAAAA
This sequence comes from Ontholestes murinus, assembly GCA_963969525.1. Taxonomy (NCBI): domain Eukaryota; kingdom Metazoa; phylum Arthropoda; class Insecta; order Coleoptera; family Staphylinidae; genus Ontholestes; species Ontholestes murinus. The sequence continues at coordinate 37,610,285 of OZ018392.1, read as the reverse complement.
CTATGAGGTTTACGCAAAAAAGGCTATTTTTAATAATTTATTCACTTTTGAATTCTCTACAATTACTTGTTATATAAATTTCATGTAACTCCAATAGTTTATTAGTAACTGGCAAAAAATGTAAAAATTTTCAATTTTAATTCTTTTTCTCGAAAGTTAAGAATTTTATAAAAAATATGTTTTTTTGAAATTTTTTGAATATTTCTCATATTTAGAAAAATATCACCAAAAAATAAAAAAAACGTCTCGAGTAATGAATGTTCACCAAAAGCTTTTCAGTTCCAGTTTTTAACAATAAAACCTTAAGTTTAAAGTTTCATCTCAATAGGATCTTTAGTTTTTGAGATACAGCGCCCACCGACAGACAGACACACACGCAGACAATTTTTCCAGAAATTAGTGTAATGGACTCAGGGGACCTCAAAACGGATATTTCCGCAAAAAAATCACGATCACAATTCTTCCCCTATACATATATAACGGGTGTCCAACAATTATTGCAGTCCCGGGTGGCGTTGGAATAAAAAACGTAGGTCGACATTTTTAATGCACATTTAGGTTATGTTTGACAATTAACATGTCAGTTAATTTATTTGGCACATGTAAGAATCGACCTACGTTTTTGATTCCAACGCCACCCGGGACTGCAATAATTGTTGGACACCCGTTACTTCGTATATAGGGAAAGTAAAAACAGCTGAAATTAATTTTAATGATTTCTTAGAATTAATTTTTACGATTTCATTTTACTCACATTAATACACAAATCGGTTGCGAAGTGCAGCAACGTTAGTTCGGGTCTGCAGTTGGATGGGTGACCATTGCGATACAATTAATGGTGCTTTAGAGTGACAGGGTCGATCCTTTAAAGTAAGAAGCTCAATTACCCACACACAAATAAAAATAACACGGCGGAAGGACCACGTGGTCGATAGCCGAACACTACTAGTACTACTACTACTACACAAATTATACAGCCTAAGGACTATCACCAGCCGACTACTAATAAAAAATTATTTTTATTCAATTTAATTTTAATTGTATTGATATATAAGTTTTCACATTTTCAATCATTTTCTATTTTAATTTAAAAATTATGCAAAAAAAATAAATGTAAAACTTTTTTTCCGTTCAGAAACAGTGCCCTCTCTAACGGACTTTCTAGACATATGCAAGAACAGTTTGCAGAGCGTGAACGTGTCGGAACGGCCGAAACTGAGAACACTGCTGGAGCATCCGTTCTTCAATCACGAATTCATCACCATCCACTCATACCTAACAGAACTTCCTCTGAAGTCGGACACCGATAAGAACGAATTCTTCTCCTCTGTACTGGGCAAATTAAGGCAATTCGACGAGAAGACCATAGCGAAACAACTTGGGGGATTGTTGCTTTCGCGGATGGTGTTGCTCAACAAGACAGCGCAGAGTGAATTAATCCCATACATTTTAAAACCAAAAGGTGAGAATAGATAAAGATTTATTAATTAAAAAGTTGATTGATATATCATACAAATTTCTAAGCTGGTCTAGTTATATAATAGATGGTGAGGTGGCGTATTAATTTACAGAGTGTTAAATAAATTTTTTTTTTGCTATACCGTTTTGGTTTAAGTCACGGTGTAGTTCTTCAGCTCTCTAAACCTTAAGTAATTTTCGTCCAGACATTGTAGAGATATTATTTTATTATTATTATGATAATTTAATGAAAAATCTGTACACATGAAAATTGATACACTGATGCACTATCTCATTGCCACTTATTTAACTAAATTCCAAGTAAGTAATGAGTAATTTAGTGGTGAGTTACGTGAAGACAATTAATAGAAATAAATATAACACGTAGTCGCTTTCTACGCAGTTTATTTTTAGTGAATCATTTATATAATAATACTTCCATCAATTTTTTAGGAATGTTTTATTTTTACTGCATTTATATATGTTTTGTTTATTTTCAGAAACAGGGGAATCGGATTCAATTTTTATGGTAGATACTTTTAAGAAATACATGATACCAAAGCTTTTAGAAATATTTTGCGTGCGCGACGCGCAAATAAGGTTGCTTTTATTAGAATACTTTAGCCACTTCATGAATTGCTTTTCCAAACAGGAACTGCAGTCACATATACTGCCAGAGGTGAGTAATAAATCATTAAATTGGTCAAATTACCTGGTAGGAAAGTCAGTTATATAAGAAAATAATGAGAATGAAATTAAATCAACACTTATATTAAATTATTAATTATGTCTGTAATGCTATATTTAAAGTTATTTTGATGTGAACATTATATTTGCAGATGTCTACATCAGGTAAGAAGAATGGTTAACAATTTTGAATTGTTAAAGATGTTGATAATAATGTCCATTATTTTTCAGAAATTAGCTTGAGGTGTCTTTCATATTATTAAAATTTAGTTACATTTATTAAAGTTTAAAATATTTCTAATATGAATTACCTAAAACAACTGATTTGAGGAGTAGTAAGAGTGATTTGCCATCGACTGCATGGTCAATTTGCTATTTTATTTGTGTATTTCTGTGTATGTAAAAGATTACTCCTCCATCTAAAAGTACCATTTATTATATAGCAATAATTGCTCCCATTAGATTGCAATTCCAAATCACTTTTACTAATGCTAGTTATGATACAAATTGTGATTCAAATAATTTGATTGCGTAAATAAAGCAAATAAATGCGAATATATAAAACAAATAAAATAGCACAAGTCAAAGAGTCAACACAATATAAATAAAACTCCTATGTTAAAATTTAAATACTGTACTTAATTTTGACATTTGTTTCTAAATTTCAGTTATTAGTAGGAATAAAAGATACCAACGACCATTTAGTCGCAGTAACATTACGAGCTTTAGCTGACCTCATCCCGATCCTAGGTTCGTCGACGGTGATAGGTGGTAAAAGGGCGAAACTGTTCAACGACGGCCGGCCCATCTGTCACAGTCACAAACCGCGTTCGCGAAGAAACTCCCGGCGCCCTCAAGAAGTGTCAAACGTAGTCAATTCAGTACCATTAAATCTAGAAAGTGACGTACTTAGCAATAGTTCCGGCACGGAGATCAATCTAGAACTGCCAGAGCGTCCCAGTCCTGACGGCGAGGAGGGCGAAACATCGACGGACGAAGTCGAACCCAACCATGAAGACGAGGAAGAAGAGAACTGGGATGATTGGGAGATCAACGAGGAGGAGTTGGCGCCTGACCAATCCCTACCGCAAGAGGAGAGCAATTACGTAAACGAAGCCGAACAAATCGCAGAGGCCGCGGAGGATCCGATCCAGAACGTCGTCATAAACGTGAGTTCGATGAACGCGACGGCGACTAAAAAGTCGATGCCCGACATTTTCGAGCTGGACATTAAGAATCAAAAAAATTCCATCGGCGACAAGGACGATTTCGACTTTTTCCAAGATATGGAGCCTGTTATAGAGACGTCCTCGAAATTCGTCATTAAGGAACGTGATAATGTTACTTCTAAGTTAGATTTAAGTGTAAATAGCATGGAGCAACACGAGGAAGGCTGGGGCGATGATTTGGATTGGGACGAGTGACCGCAATTTTTTACTGTACGATTGTAAATAAATTTATTAATTACATATTTTTGTTATTAATAATTATAGACTCTGATATTAGCTAAAATTATTACTTACTTATTTGGCGATGACAATAGCGCTATCTCTAAAACGTACTACTTTTGATGGCAATGAAAATCTAGAAAACCGTTATAAGAACTAAACGTCTCTTTAATAATCATTTCTGTTGATTGATTTATTATTAAACAGAGTTCTGCAATGGTTTCATTATCGAGAAAAATTTTGGGAAGTGTTTTCATATAATGTTGATAGGATTCGTTAAATGGAATGTTCTAGTGGTTTGTAACTTGTTTTAGATCAGTTTAAAATAAAAGCTTCCATAATACAATCCACATACGAAACACAATAAACAATTTGAAATTACTTATTTTTATTAAAGAGGACAATTGTTTTAGGAATTTACGCGAAGTACAATACAACAAAACTAATTGAAATTGAGACGTACTTAGTAGTAAAATTAATAAACAATTAACAAAACTAAAAAACAATCGAACAATATTATATACCGGGTGGTGCGTCGACAAACGCATCATAGGAAATTCAATGTATTTTTATAAATGTGCAATTATTTTCTCCTCACGTCATTTTAGCAAAATAAAAACAACAAGAGGGCAATTTTGTAGATATTAAAAAATTACGTTCAAATCTCGTAACCATAATACATCACATTTATTTTAAAACGAGATATTTAAATTTATAAAACTATAATTTCGGCATATTTTTTATCATTTAAAATGTGTAGGCTTTAAAAAGCCACTTTTGCAATTAAAAATGATGCAAAAGTGGCGTTTTAAAGCACTAGTGCTTTTTTAGTTATTTAAGGTACAAGGGTAAAAACTTTATTGCACGAACTAGCGAGTTTTTTTAACGCAATAAAAAAACTTTTTACACGTGTGCCTTACAAAATTTTATCTTCGATCGTGCAGCAATTTTCAAAGAATATGTTCATATGAATAAAATTTTAATGTCATTTCAATTATTCAATGAATGAAATAGTTATTTATCTACGATCGTATATAAATTACGAAAGTTTTTCGTTGAATTTTGTGTTATAATATATTCATCTGTCAGATTTGACAGTTCTGTGCAATAAAAACAATTTGACATTTCCGTGCAATAAAAACGTAAAAAGCCACGTTTACAACGAAAAATGATGCAAAAAGTGCCTACTTTTTACACGACCGTAGATAATAGTTATTTAAGGTACAAGTGTAAAAAGTGATGCTTTATTGCACGAACTGGCGTTTAAAAACACGAGCGAGTTTTTTTAAATCCAGGAGTGCAATAAAGAAACTTTTTACACGTGTGCCTTATAAAATTTTATCTTCGATCGTAAAGGATTTCAAAGAATATATTCTTAATATTTTAATGCCATTTCAATAATTCAATTAATAAAAACATATTTTACCCGCAGTGTACTAATGACAGCGTTACTTAGCAACCAGTAAACAAGTTACACAAATGTCGGCCGCCATTATTATTTATGGAAAAAATGTTCGCTGTATTGTAATCGCTTCAACTTGCATTAAATGAAATCTTCGGAGTTCCTAAATTTGCCATTTCGTTTGTATTATATATTTTATTTATAGTATTTGTATCAATTAATAAAAAATTAAGTTTTTCGTCAAAATTTGTGCTATTCATTAATCTGTCAAATTTGACATTTCTGTGCAATAAAAACAGTTTGACATTACCGTGCAGTAAAAACGCAAAAAAGCACTAGTGCTTTAAAAAGCCACTTTTACAATGAAACATGATGCAAAAAGCGTCTACTTTCTGTACGATCGTAGATAAAAACGTAAAAAACACTAGTGCTTTAAAAAGCCACTTTTACAATGAAACATGATGCAAAAAGCGTCTACTTTCTGTACGATCGTAGATAAAATGAATTTATTTATTTATTATATTATAATTAATTATCTGACGTTTTTAAATACCATAGAAAACTAGATACATTAAATTTTTTACTTAAAAAGTACTAAAACGGTGCAATAAACAATATTTTGGCGTTTTCTGTAAAAACGAGAATACTTAACAATTAAGTTTTAAATACCATTCGATAGGTAATTAAAACGTGCATTTGCTGACAAATTAATAAATATAGCGTTCCATTTAAATAAATGAAGTTATAGCCATTTGAAGTTCTCATTTGTTTAATTCCAATTTTTTTACACCCGGCATAATATGTCAAGTTTATTATACTTGGAAAATAAAATATGATCTATTGTTACATTTCGGTGTAAATTTGGTATGCATAACTTAATTATTTTTTAAGTATTTGAAACATGAAAATTAGGTTACATTTTTACAAAATTCAAATTATTTCAAAAACCTTAAGGTTTATGTAAAAAGAACCTTATTAAAACACACACTTATTTTTATCGAAGGATCCAAAAATGCAATAAAATACAGGGTGTTTCATTTAAAAAATCACAACTTTGATACTTTTACGGTTTTTGGGACACCCTGTATATTATGAAAGTAATTTTAAAAAGTAGCCCTAATGGGGTCTATACATCCCTAAAGTGAAACTTTTTGAAAGTCACGTATTTTGGCCACAATATTCCGTGCCGTATAGCGTGAATAACCCTGTATATGACATCTGAGAATTTTAAAATTTTCCACATGTACGCAGTATCAAATTTGGTTATACATACGTTTATCTAGAGGCGTGTCTACAGATGGTTATAAAATTGAGTATTGAATTATTTAATTGCTTTTGCTAATTTATTTTTATTTACATTAACCTAAATTCATTTCTTGTTCTAAATTACCATAGTATAGTCACTCACAAATTATTTAACGTGCATTCAATCATTTGTAGTTCATTTTACGGAAAAAAATACGTTCAAACTAGTGTTGCTTTGATAGCCTTGCTGTTTTGTAACACGCAAATTACTTTTGTATTATTGAGTGAATTGTTCTTGTAGTCTTAATAAGACTCATTTGTTGTAGATTTTACGAAAATATTTTCGTGTTTTTTCTAATTATTATCTTAAACGTAATTCATCCAATATAAAGTGATGAGTCACAGTCGCCTTTCGACGGCTCGACGATTGAAATTTCATATAGAACATAACTTAAGGCACTAAGAAAATTATATTTAATTAATGTACACACCACATTTTTATATTTAAAATTACGTACGTAATATTTATCAAGATGACAATTTAAAAATAATTTAAGCCCCCGTTTATAATCAATGCACCAAATGTGAAAACAAACTCATTTAATATGTAATCACAATTAAAAATAACAGTTAAATCAAAGTTTTATAATTTATTATTCATTTTATAAAAAGGGTAATTATTTATCACATTTTATTGAATATGTTAAATTTTAATAAACAGGGCAACTTTTCGCCACAGCGTTGGTCGCACTGTGAATACAGACCCGATGACGTCATTTCCGAGCGTGCGCCTAATTCTTTCTATCCGGACCGCGGCAGCTTGTGAGTGCCTCGCCGTGTCCGTGGCTTTGTAATTCTATAAAAATAAGTGAAAATGGTAAGTGCTAGTGTCTAAAATAATCCCACTATGGGATTAATCATTGCATGAAGCATTTAGTATATTTATATTTGTGCCGATTGTGTTTGCCGTAAATGAGATGATTGCGGATTTTTGTTGTCGCTGTCAAAACATCGGCATGTCGGCCGACAGTTGTCCTGCATTTGGAATGCGAAATGATTCGGTTTAAGATTGACTTATTATCACTTATGAATTTTGAGAATGTCGTATTTTTTATACATCGGGTGATGGGTTATGTTTTGGTTATGAACATGTGTGTTAAATAGGTAGGTAAGGCTTTGTTCAAAGGCATCATTGTTGTTTTCACTTGTTTGTGATGCTTCAGTTAAAACTGTGAAAAGTGTTTACATAATTTTTATATAAAATCATACATTTACAAATATATTGTTTTATTACACAAGTCTTGAAAGTAATAATTTAAACATTAAACAAATCCAGAACTAGCTATGGAACTAATGTAAAAATGTAGAGTATATTTAGTTGTCCAGAGTACGATTTAACAATTCTGATGGCTGTACTTAAATATTCTCTGTAGTGATATTTTAATTTCATTTCATCATGAAAATTATGTTCAGTACCTTGATGTTAAAACTTGTGTAATCTTAAATTTCCTGAACAAAGATTTCAGTTTAAAAAAAATGATATTTCAATGGAGTTAATTTATTATTCATATTAAATAATTATAATTATAAAGCCTTTGTGTACATCTTTATAAAATATCATAACCTATATGTTTTTGTATAGCATGGCCAGATGGTGTCAAATAATAATTTTTATATTTCTTATATTACCTAGTCCTTATGGTTCTTTTGAATGAATCCGTTCACTTCATATTTATTTTAAAGTGATTAATTTGTGTAAAATAGTAAATATTGTGCACCAATTAATTGTCTTACAAAAGTATTTAAACTTCAAAGCAATATAACTTTTGTATGTTGAGTAATGTAAATTAAAAACATGTATTCACTTTTCTTTAGTTTTGTGGCTCTACTTGATTCTGGTTCATAATTCCTCTATTAGAATCAACTAGAACTTTAAAACTAGACAAAATTATTTCAATAGCTAACAATTTATTTCCAATCAGTTTAATTTATCATATTAGAAATATGAATTCTGATAAATCAGCGTTTGTGCATCATATTTTACAAATAATATTAAAAATGTAAAATTATTAAAACAGTCTAATTCTTTTAACTTGAACACAGAAGCAATAGAAATGAAAAAACACATGTATAAACTCCTTAATTTCGATCTGAGCCCTCTAAATAATCCACTGTTAGATTGAATTTCGATTTCAGGTAAAACTAATTCTAGAAATTGTAATTAACGCTTCTTTTGTAGTTTCCAGTATTATCTCCGGCCGCATTTAAGTACTCAGGTACTAATCACGTTTATTGCTTTTCGGGTTTTCCGCGAATCCTCACTGTATATATATTTGTTACCAAAAATTTTGTAAACAACAGTTAACTATTGATAATGGACACGTAGTGTTCGAAATGTACATTTAGTGATTAAATAAAATAGTGAAGTAAGAAATATAACTGTGTTTATTTAATTAAATAATAAACTTCACATAACTCGCAAATACATATTCATAAACCATATTACAATAAATTAATTGTGGTAAAGACATAGTATGTGTTTAAACATGGCTCATGTATTTTGAAAATCTTTATTAACCAAAATCATCAGATTACTTATAGGCCAATGAATAAACTTTCAAACATACTTTTTAACACAAAAGACAAATTTCAATCAATTAAAGAAAAATAGCTGTATATAGGTTATAGGTTAAGTAGGGTCTTAGTGAGGTGTGTTAGCCTCTCGTGAACTGCGACCTAACAGATCTATTGTTCTACCCTTAACCAATCACTTCCCAAGCAGTCCCACGTCCACCATGAACCTGGTAACTATCTTGGGGGTGATAATGCTCACTTCTTCGGGGGATAATCGGTCCCTGCCGAAGTGTGAAAGACGCTTGTGAGCAATCGCGACACAAGTGCATAGTATGTGCTCGGTAGTTTCATCTGCCGAATCACACAATCTGCAGTTTCCACTTTCCTCTTTTCCCATTTTCCGCAAATGGTATCTGAGGGCACAATGCCCTGTCATGAGTCCGGTGAAAGTTCTTAGCTCGTTCCTTGTGAGTTCAAGCACCTTGTGGCTGTGATCGAGTTTCAGGAGTCGTTTTGATTGACGTAGACCTGGTACGTTGTTCCAATACTTACGTCTTCTGTCCTCTTCCCATTTTTGCACCACCTCTCTTCTATGCGCCATGGGGAGTCCACAAAACGGCTCTGGTCCTATAGGAGTGGCATTTGCACCTCTTTTTGCGAGTTCGTCGGCCACTTCGTTGCCTTTAATATCCCCGTGCCCTGGGACCCACATGAGGGTCAACAAGTTGTTCTTCGCCAGTTGCGAGAGGGATCTTCGACATTCCCAGACAGTCCGTGAGCCGTGACTATAGGCTCGAACGGCCTTTAATGCGGCTTGGCTGTCTGAGCAGATGTATATATGCGCGCCATTTAGGTGCCTATCCAAGCATTCTCTGGCGCACATATCAATTGCAATCGTTTCTGCTTGCAAAATCGTGGGCGTCGTGCCCAGAGCCATGAAGCTCCTGTGGTTTTGGTTAGGCCCATAAATGCCTATTCCAGTACCTCTCGTATTCTTGGCACCATCCGTGTACCAGGCTGATATCCCTCGTCCAAACTCCTTGACTCTCATCAAAGCCGTTTTGGGGTCTTCGATCGACACCTTAAACGGTAATTCGAATTCGAGCTTCCTGGACATAATGTCCGTCGGTTTGGACAGAAGGGCCGGGTCGATTTGCTGCAGTATTTCTAAGTGTCCTGTCCAGTCCCCCGGCAGTGTTTTCTTCCTCTGGTGTAGTCGGAGGGCTGCCACTAGTCCCTCTTTTTGTACCACTAGATGGAGCGGTGTGAGACCAATGATTGCCTCCATTCCCGCGGTTGGGGTCGTTTGCATGGCCCCTGTGATGCTTAGACATGCTAAACGTTGAAGCCTACTCAGCTTCTTTTGCGTGTCTAGTTTTTGGGTCTTCGGCCACCACACGAGGGCAGCATAGCTGTATATCAAATAATGATTCAACAAGAGATTATAATAAGTAATTTTCTTGATAGGTATTCTTATAAGTGATAAAATTTGTAAATTAGTTTCCTAATTTTATTTGTTACTTAGTCGATTTGGTTTTTCCATTTCAAATTTTAATCAATTATAATGCCTACTACGTCAGCGGCCAGTAATGTGTTAACTTTTATAGATCTGAAATTGGGTCCGTTTGTTTTTGTCAATGAGAATGTTACATATTGAGATTTATCTATATTTAGTGATAGTTGATGAGTATCTAGCCAATATTTTCTTTTTCTTTTTATAGGTTCATTTTCTAATCATATAAAAATTTTACATTTTTGCAAAAAAGGCCCAATGCTAATCTTTTAGTCATTAGAGATATTATACTGATTTAATCTCTTAACAAATTATTTAAGCTCTTCTAATGTTTTATTATCAAATGTGGCTGTTCTAATTCTAATATTCTAAGTTTGTGTATATTATACAATATATAGTGGCTGGGAACGGTTGCCACTATCCTCTTCAATAATAAAGTGTTTTATTAAACACTAAATGAAAGAAAGGTGACATGTCTTTCAATTTCAATTAAAATCAAGTTTTATATTAATTTCAGAGTTGGATTTGTAAAATATCACTATTGTTTTGAAAAGGTTAAAATTTCTGCAAACTTGCAGATATCAGGCAAAACAACCACTCCCTATAGGGCATATACTGAAGTACCCACTGGATAATTGATTACTTAATTGATGTACATCTGGAATTTTCCTCACATTTTTAGTCACTCTACAGTAGTCTATCTAAATTAATTATTTTGTATTTAATTTAAGTTTTCATATTTTGTTTGTGTCTATGTAAATCATGTTGAATAAATTTCAAAATACTCTTTGCAGTTATTTATTATTTTCATGTTTTTTCCATAAAAATGCTTAAATTCTTTTTAGTTTAGTTTTTTTTTTAAATAAGTTTTCTTTAAATCGACCATCTTTAGGTTAATTTTAAAATTTTAAATTGCCCATTGCTTTATTTTTTTTTAGTTAACAGGTTTTCTTGACAGATTTTCATTTTTTTAATAAAATTTGAGCTATTTTTTTCAATGGTTTTACTCTTAGCAAGTATGTTTGTTTTTTCAGAATTTTTGAATTGTTTAAAAAAAATCTATTTAATTTTTTTATTGTTAAAATTTTGAGCTATTTGTGACCAATATATTTTATTTAGAAGAGATTTAATTGCTTATGTCATTTGTTAATTTCTCTTTGCACAATTGTTTAAATTTTTGAGAAATTTTTGACTGTCACTTAAAAATCAAATATGTATTTGTTCTAATTAAGTTATTGACTGTTTTGTATTAATTTTCAATTAGGTTGTTTTTGTAAAACTCTTTTCAAGCAAAGTTTATAATAAAATTTTAAGAAATTTTAAAACGTTCTTCTTAGGGTACTGTCTCCTAATAGAGGTTAACTATCATTAGGGCAATTTTCACTTGCAGCTCTAAATAGTTCGGTAGATGTCTGTCCATACCACTCTCGTAGGTTTTTGAGCTAGGAAATTCTTCGTCGCCCACTTGATCTTTTTTTACCATCTATTTTTCCTTGCATGATCAATTGTAGAATAGAGTATCTTTCTCCCCGCATGATATGTCCAAAATATTCTAATTTTTGTTTCTTGATGGTCTGAACAAGCTCTTTCTTTTTGGACTTCCTCATTTGTTATATGGTCTGTCCATGATATTTTTGGTCTTATTTTTCTTAAGCCTCCATTCCATATAACAAAATTGAAAAATGTAGCCATGTCACCATGTGTATTCTTAGCTGTAGATTTAGGTTACGATTAGCAAGGAGATGTTTTATATTAAAGAAAGCCGCTGTTACAATCTCAATTCGTTTATTTACTTCTGTAGTTTGATCATTGTTATCTTCAAACCAGGTGCCCAAATATTGGTATCCTTTTACTCCTTCGATAATGCTGGTTTCTATAGTTAGTTAAAAACTCTTTATTACCAACGTTTTGAAAAATGTTTTTCAGATGAGTTTTTAAAGTACAAACTTCTTTAAATAATTTTTTTAAGTTAGTATTTAGTATTTTTCTTTTTCTTTACAAAGTTTTAAACTGTTTTAAAAAGACCAAAATATTTTCAAAAAAGTTGTTTTTCTTAATCTTTCAAGCTTCCCAAGTTGTTTTTTTAAGTTAAATCGTCATAAGTAAATTTTAGAGTGTTTTTAGAACATTTTCAACTGTTTTGTAATATATTCTCAATTGTACTGCTTGTACAATTTTAATTATTTTAGAATTTTTAAACATTCTTTTAACTAATAATTTAAAAATATGAAAACATTTCGTGGCTCTACAGCAATGAGTTAGTAATTTTCTACATTGAACTGAAGGATTTTAATATATTTTAATATTCTTTTAAATTGTTTTCAACAGATTTTCATTATTTTTGTAAAATTTCAGCTGCTTTTTTTAAATAATTACAACTGACTTCCTCTCAAATTTTTCCAATTGTTTTTGCAAAATTTTCTTGAGTTTGTAGTGTTTTTAGGCATTTTCAATATTTTTATATTGTTACTGAAATTTAGCCCCTTTTTTGTCTATGAGAAATTGAATTTTTCTGTGTTTTCACGTTATTTTAATATAATTTTCTCTTTTAGTTTTCAAAGATTTTTTCAAGCAAACAATTTTATTATTATTAATTCAATTATTTTTTAGGAATGTTTCTGACTAATTTTTTTAAATTAAATAGTTTTTCTTATGCAATTTTTGTTTATTTCTTAATGATCTCGACTGGGTTTAAAGTTTCCCTAAAGGTTTTGTCAATGTTTTCAAAGGAAAAAGAAAATTTCAGAAGGTGTATGATTTAAATATTCGATTCTCATGCAGTCTAAATTTTTGATGAATATTATTTATATTATTTTTGTATGTATTAGGTTTTTTGTTAGTACAGAATTAAAACAAGCAAATAAATAAATAAAATAGAAGGATTTTAGAACACCAATTGAAGAACTAACAAAGCTTAATATTTTTCTAGGTTTTAAGCTTTTTAAAATAGGACTTTATTTTTCTGAAGTTGATTTTTTCAGTTTGTTAATTAGAGAAGAGAAGAGAGGGGGTTTCCTTGAAAAGGAGAATGTTTTAGAAACGGCGTTCTCTTTTTACTGAAGAATCGTAATTAGTATATTCATTTTTGTTATTTTTTACTTCAGGGTTTTGTAAAGGTAGTGAAGAATAAACAGTACTTTAAACGCTTCCAAGTGAAATTCAAGAGGCGTCGTGAGGGCAAGACCGATTACTATGCTCGCAAAAGGCTTATTGTTCAAGACAAGAACAAATACAACACCCCCAAGTACCGTTTGATCGTGCGCAGGTCCAACTGCAATGTCACTTGCCAGATCGCGTACTCCCGCATTGAGGGTGACCACATCGTCTGCGCCGCATACTCTCACGAGCTGCCCAAATATGGCATCAAAGTCGGACTGACCAATTACGCCGCCGCTTACGCGACCGGATTACTCTTGGCTCGTCGTTTGCTTAAGCAGCTCGGCTTGGACACTTTGTACCAGGGTACCACCGACATCACCGGTGACGAGTACAATGTTGAGGGTGTTGAAGATGGACCAGGTGCATTCAGGTATATCAATTAACACAGATTTTATTGAAATTTTTGCACTTGCGCGTTTCACTATATTGTTCAACATGATGATTTACCGACACATGCGCGTCATCTGATTAATAATTCGTGAAGATTTCAACGTGCCTGTTTGCATGTTTTATGCAGCCAGATCCACGGAGATTTCCTATCGGTTATTTATGTGATAATAATGTGTCTCTGAATTTAAACTGAAAACGAGAGTATTTCTCCCGAATACTGGTGTAATTGTAACTAATGTGTTGCGATTTTTTTAAATTCTAGGTGTTACTTGGACTGTGGTCTTCAACGTACCACCACCGGAGCAAGAGTGTTCGCCGCGATGAAGGGCGCTGTGGACGGCGGCCTTAACATTCCTCACTCACTCAAGAGGTTCCCTGGCTACGACCACGAGGCGAAGTCTCTGAACGCCGAGGTGCACCGTGCCCACATCATGGGTACTCACGTTGCCGATTACATGAAGAATCTGGAGGAAGAGGATCCAGAGGCGTTCAAACGTCAGTTCAGTCGGTATATTAAGTTGGGAATCAATGCTGATCAGGTAATGCTTATGAAATAATCATTGTCAAAAATAGATTTTGTATATAGTGAAAGAGTGTACTAAATTTTTTTGTTTAGTGTGAGGTTCTGTTGACAGAAATTAATATTAATATTTTGCTTTTTGAGGATTCATTTTGGAAGAAAATAATTAGTTGAACTATTACCGACAAAATTTCTAATAATTCATCATACATAAATAGTAAATATTAAACTATAATTTATTTCTATTAATATCATACACCCTTATTTTTATTTGAATTCTATAATTATACATAATAATATATAGGATATCCTGGAAGGATCTGATATTTTTGTGTTGCCTTATAATAACAAGTTACTAAAGCCATATATAGGTTGTTGAGTACTTTAAGTTCCCAGATAATTGGAAATTTATTTGGCTGCTTTTAATACGTCCAACTTAAATTACTGCAGTATGTTTTATTACTGCCGTGTCGCAGTTGGACTAAAGCATGTCTTTTCTGTAAACTGTGAGTGATATTATTTTAATATCTTTCGATACAGAGAAGGAACAGTTTATAATATAAAATTTTATTGAATTTTAAAACACAAATAGCAATGAAATAGTATTGGGTTTCATTTTAAAAAGTAAACTTGGCACTGCAGCAAATAATAATAATGTAAACTTAAAATTATAAATTTTAACTTTATGAATCTGTCAAAGGAAACTGTTGTCAGTATTTAGATTTGGAAAGATTAGGTTCCGTCCCTAAAATGGAAATCTCAAATATAACACGTTCTAAAGTTATTTAAGAAATTGTATTAAAATATACTTGAATATACATGTGATTGTACTGTTAACTGTGTTGCTCTGTTTTGAATGACAGGAATACTCGTCAAACTCAGTTAACTGGTTAAATTATAAAAAGTAGATTGAAGTTATATTTTTATAATTTTAAATATCCCTCTTTAAATAATTGTGATGTACTATGAATAGGTTATTTAAATGTATTTTTTAATATCTACAAAATTGCTCTCTTGTCTTTTTCTTTTGGTAAAATAACCTGGGGAGAAAATAATTGCACATTTATAAAAATACATTGAATATCCTATGGTGCGTTTGTTGACGATCACCCAGTATACATATAACATTTAAACATGTAATGTTTGTTTGGTTGCTAACACCTATATACAACCAAAGGTACATAGTGTATGAAAAGATGTTATTAAAAGCTAAATCCAATTAGAACCATGGTAAAAACATGTATTAAATTTTAATGTTTATATTGAAAATCTATATGATTATAAGAGTTTTTAGGTTGGGAATCTTAAGTTAAAATCTTGCTAATTCTTTGTAAAAATGGTATACTAATCTGTATATTTGTTCTCCTTAGATTGAGAATATGTATAAGAATGCACATGCGGCGATCCGTGCTGATCCATCGCCGGCCAAGAAAGAAGAGAAGGCGCCACCTGCAAAGAAGAAGAGGTGGAACCAGGCCAAGCTCACCTTGGCGGAACGCAAGAACCGCGTTGCCCAGAAGAAGGCGTCCTTCTTGAAGAAGCTGGAAGGACAAGCTGCCGAGCCTTAGGCATTGTTTATATATATACATATTTTTATTGTGTGTATCCAATAAAGTGCCCACAATAATAAATGTTTCCATATGTTCTTAGAACCTGCATATTATTTTGCTGTGGTGTTTGGTGTATGATATTCTTATAATGCAATGGTTTTTTTAAAATTGTTATTGAAAGTTAAAAAGTAATAAAATTTAATATTTTTATAGTTTATGAGAATATTTAAATAAAACAAAAAAGTATTGGCTGATTGCGGTCGTTCATTTAATATATAAAGTCTAAATTAATATGGTTATAATATTCAATGTTCTGTGTATAGAATCGATCTATTGATTTTTGCTTGTAGGTCTTGTAAAATATTCCTTATGTTAAATTTCATTTAATTAAAGACATTAGAATTTGTTCAAAATGGGAGTAAGGAATTTTAACGTGTATAATTTAATTAAAATACTCTTCACGTTAACTCCAAAAAACAATAAAATTAAATATCGCAGATTTAACGAGATCAGCATTTCACTTGTTTGAAAAATATTGACACTCCAAATTCGTTGTCGATTTTTTTGAACGCTGGTTACAATGATTGTGTTCCGTCCCTCGTCATAGAAAAAACGCATGAAATTATTGCATCTAGCTTCAACTATGCATGACATATACTTAAAAATCCTTTTGATTGGTCTAAATTGATTATTTTAGAATGTAGTAGTAGTGTTGGGCTATCGACCACGTGGTCCTTCCGCCATGTGTCATTTGTGTGTGTGTAAATGAGCTTGTTACTTTAAAGGATCGCCACTTTAAAGTAACAAGCTCATTTACACACATTTTATTTAGTTACATAACGTAATTTCAACATTTAGAGAACAGTTGCCAAAATCGTACCAATTGACAGCTATTTAAATAACGTATAATCTTGCAAGCATTTGTAAAATGTTACAAAAGTACGATTTAGGCAACCCGTATCCTAAATCTTACCTGATAGTTTCCAGAACCGTACCTATATTTGTTTATATAATAATTCAATTGACTGATTAAAAGGCATGTTATGGTATAGTAGATGAAAAAATTGGTCAACTACTGCTAAAGCCTGTTGCTCGAGCAATTGAAGTAAAGAAGTAAGAAAAGGATTCCCTTTAGTTAAATAATAAAACCACTTCTTTCCAAGTTCATTAAATTAATGTGGTAGTTTATTTTTTTCTGCAATATCAAATGCTAATCGCCTTACATATCTAATGCTTAGGCCAAACATACACAATTCAAGGTAGAGGATATGTTTAATGTGCTTCAACATCTTGACGAAGGACAGTCAAAGAACCGTTTTTTTTAATCGTTTAACGCGAAGGTCTTAAACAATGTTCATAATGATTTTAATTTTTAACTACTATTATTAATATTAACACAACATATAATAGGAACAAATATACTACATATGATAGATGACATAAATCCAAGGAAAGCCATATGTAGACATGTTCTAGTTACAGGATGATTAATGATTACGGATGACATTTAAAAGATGATAAATTATTTTAGGGATAACACTGTTATATCCTTTCTTCACACTTTATTCTATGCATAGATATTATTATTTATATCGATACTCTTCATGAAACCCAACCCACAAACATCGAATAGCAGTAGCAGTAGTGTTTGGTTATCGACCACGTGGTCCTTCTGCCGTGTTATTTGTGTTTTTGTGTAAATGAGCTTGTTACTTTAAATGATCGCCCTGTCACTCTAAAGCACCATTAATTGTATCCCATCCATTTTATGGGATGTAGCATTAAACGGCAATCTTCATTATTGACCATTAATGGTTTACATCGTTTGTTGGCGTTGATGCATAAGAGTTGATTGAACTAACTATATCATCTACCACTTGTATGCTCAATTATGGGATTAAAAATAATATAACAATACATCTTATTTAATTATATATTTTATTTATCTGTAAAAATAAATACTCGTTCGTTAAAATACATTAATAGTACTAAGAAACTATGTACAGAGAAGATCAAATTATACCCCAAAAAACGACTGCAATTATTAATGCAATACCATTTACAATCAGGGCACTGTAAAACTCGGTGGTAAATCCCCTAAATATCTTTTCTTGAATCCGGGGAGGGACGTTTTTGAAACGTGCTGACGCGTTCAAAGCCGCCTAGAGTTGTTGGCGCAGGCGGTTTCGAAAGCTGGTTTCGGAAATGCCCCTGGCGGTCCGGCAAAGCTCATATTTGGTTTCTGATAAGTCTTATTTGAGGATGTGGTGGTGTGGAGTGGAGGATTACGCGTGTTTTCTAGGGGTCACGTCTAGACTGAAAGGGTTGACTTGGAAGGAGTTTGGACCTTGGTCATAACTAGGCCTATTAGCGGATGAATCTAATGGGAATTCGTAATCAGGGATGAGGAAGAGTTTTCGTAATTCGTTCCATTGATTTTCAGAACTGGAACTTGTCGGTCGTGGTGTAGGTGGTGGTTTTAGAATTTGTTTCTGCCCTACCAGGGGCGGTTCGTAATAAATGGAGGGTTCTTGTATTGTATTTTGTTTGTTTTCCTTGTATGATTTAGGGGGTTGAATTACTGTACTTAACGCTGGTTTATTCGGATCCACAACTTGGTCCTGAATAGCTAGAGGTGTTTCCGGTGTTACGAATTTTGGATATACGGGCGTTGTAGCTTTAAAGTTGCTTTGAAAATTAACGCGTTTTGGAATGTTAAATTTTTGATTAGGGAGTTTCGGTGGTTCGATTATGGAGGATATTCCGTATGCTCCATTACTTGGTGGAGCGGGAAGTTCTTCGAAAGCTAATGGTGTCTCAGGTGTTACACTTTGCGGATAAACAGGTGTAGTGGCTTTGAAATTTGAGGCAAAATTCACATAACTTTCCTCGCGTTTTGGAGGAGCGAGTTGCGCCTTTCCATCGTTAGGGATGAACTGATCCCTAGAAACTTCTGGTGGTACGCGTTTTGGATAAACTGGTGTCGTCGCTTTGAAATTTGAGGGGAAGTTCACTTTAACGCGGTGTTGTTTAGTGCTTGAAGTAACTGGTGGTAGTAAAATTTTGGTTAGGTCGTTTTGTACGAAATCATCTTCTAATAATGGCAATTCGGTTGGGGCAATTTTCGGATACACAGGCGTTGTAGCTTTAAAATTCGATTTAAAGTTCACCACCGTGTCATCGCCCTTAACGGGAAACTTCGGTTTTTTAAACTCAACTTTACTTTTCACTTTAGTCTTTGATTCGGTGGGTTTATCAGTGATCGTTTTTGCGTACTCTGTACTCCAATGACTGGGTAGGAAGTACGCGGGGGTATTGGGGTTTGGGGGTGTTGGATACGAATCGGCGCCGACTAAATTTTTGCTGTTGGCTTGTTGAGCTCTTCCCGTTCTGTAGATGATATTATATTCGGCGGCGCTTGGATGGGCCAGCAGATCCGGTCTGGGTGTACGATGGTAGGGATTTTCGGCATCGTCTTCTACGAAGGGTTTCTCGCGTTGACCGATGAGTAGATTCGCGCCGTAATCAAGTTCTGCTTTACTGCAGTTCACCATGTACCAGTGGTCGCAGATTAACATGCGTTGTTGAAAGAGGGTTGTGTTGGGACATGCGTAGCTGAATTGTCGTCCTATATTATCGCACATGTGGTATATCTGAAAATGATTAAATTATAAGTAAACTGCTTTAATAAAATTGCGAATAAATGCCAAAATTTCTATAGTCATAGACTATTATGAAAAATTCGTTTCTATTAAAGCGAACAATTTCATGCAAGCTCGGTGGGTTAAAGGTGAACCAGTCACGTTTTCAGTTCACATTCGTAATTAGTATTATTATAAGACACTGGATTATTAGAAAATAGCAGTAGAATGTCTCAAGGTGGTCCGATTTTTTGTTCAGGCATGCACGAGGATGATATTATTTGTCGTAATTAATGTTTAAGGAGCTCTCACCTGGCATCCAGATGTTATGTCGGCGTAGTAACCATTTGGGCGTCCTTCGCAAGAAAATACCTTCTGTTCAGCAGTCTGGAATTGAAAAAAAAACATACATTTAGTAAAATTAAATAAAAACTTAAGGATTTTGTCTAATTGAAAATTTCAATGTGGTAAGAGATACTTAAGTCCTAAACGGCTTTAAAGTATTATATTGCCATTTACTACAGAACGAATATTTCTCTATTTATGTAAAACTAATTACAAGGAAATCATAATAAGCAATATGATTTCCTTCGCGCGATCTTTAAGTGAACGTAATCCTCATCTACTTCTAAATTATTCATCGATTAACATACAAATTAGTCATCATTTCGAAGTCCTCCAAGCACGTGGCCTATGAAATCAACGTACACACTTAAGAGCCGAGACAGTTATTAATCTTCGGCTTGCCAGTTTCCTGGATTTTTCAACGAATTATAATTTGATATATTCTGGACGTAAATATCAACATATATCGCTTGATGGTGTTTTTTTTCCACGTCCACAGAACGCAATTATGATCGGGTTGACCTTTACAATACATTAAGAAATTAATTCAAATCCAGTTTGCAATTAATTTATTTTTATTAGTAGTGTATTTACAAATAAATTAACTTCTTTAAAAAATTGTCTGAACTAAATTTTATATTAATTAATAAGTCACATGCATATACGCTGATAATTGCAAACAACCTTTTAACCAAAATTTGTTTCAGCATTAGTTTTTGATTCTTGCATACTTACAATTTATCAACCATTTACAAAATAAAACAAATAAAAACTTGATGATAAAACTCGAGTCATGCCACGAATTAACGGTCGCAACAATTCTCTTTACAAACAAATAAAACATAATTAATTAAACGCAGTTATATTTCTTACTTCACAGTAAAGTAATTCATTAGATAGTAAACTTCACATAAGCCAGAAATACATATTGCATAAAACATAAAATGCGCTTCATTTTAAACAACCATGTACTAACCAAAGTAATTATTTGTTTCAGTATATCGCATCCGACGGATTACTTAGGAAAAGTAAAATTTTAATTTTTTAGATTCTCAAATAGCCACAATAGCTATAATAAACCGTATTTCCAATATGCAATATTTTACAAGGTCGTAGGCCATCCTTCGCAACAATTTGCATTCTTTAAACAAGCACCTGACACCTGATTTATATTATCAGCTCATGAGAATCTATTTTTTCTCTTCTATATAAACTCGTTTTATTGATATTTAAATGAGTGTCGAACATCCAAGGCATCATCATTAAGTATGCCGAAAAAAATGTGTCAACACCGATTAAAATTCGGAAAAAAGGTCACCGGCACGTATTGCCCAATGTAAATAAATGCGCGGATCCAGTGCATTCTTTACATGATAATTTATAGACGTTGGATTATATACCAACGAATTTTATTGATTTGTATATAGGTAATTAATTAATCATAGCTTTGTACTATTAATTAAGAACGTTTATTTAACAGATAATGAATATTAATTATTCTTAACCTTATAAAATCAACGGCTATAAATAATAGAAAATATATGAGGATGGTATTAATAAAAATGGTGATGTGGCCATCATAGTATTTTCCCTATATTTTACTCGAAAACTATGAGGTTTTCGCAAAAAAGTTAACTTTTGTTTGAACCGTTTTTAATTTTTTTTTATACATATTTAGAAAAATATATCAAAATTTTCAATTTTTATTTTTTTTCTCAAAAGTTAAAAATTTTATGAAAACTATGTTCAGATTTTCATTCTCTTTAACTTTTGTTAGTTAAAAAAATTATCGAAAAAAAACAAAAAAATGGCTCGAGTAAACACCCACTTCCGGTTTATGAATGTTTACCAAAAGCTTTTCAGTTCCAGTTTTTAACGATAAAACCTTAAGTTTAAAGTTTCGTCTCAATCGGATCATTCGTTTTTGAGATACAGCACCCACCGACAGACACACACACACATACACACAGACACAAAAAAATTCCAGAAATTAGTTTTTTGGGCTCAAGGAACCCCAAAACGGATATTTCCGCAAAAAAATTTTCAAAAAAAAATCACGAAAACAATACTCCCCCTATACAGGGTGTCCCATTTTAATCCGCCAGTAGCGATAATTCTGAAACTTTGCATTGAATCAAAAAGTGTTCCAAATGAAAAGTTAATGGTTCTGAGGGGGACATCTGATGCCGTAGACTTTGCCTCCCCCAGCCCCCCAAGGGGGGCGGGAACAGGGGGCAACTTTAAAATTTTAAATGGAAACCCCTATTTTTTATTGCAGATTCTAATAGATGGTTAAAAAGTATGTAAGTTTTATCCGAAACATTTTTTTATTGGTCGAGAGATGGCGCTGCAAATGTAAAACTTTTTTGTCAATTAAATTGCGAAAATCGTCACGTAATTAACTGTTATTATTACTTAAGACTTACTCACAACCTTACAAGGTTGTTTTTTTCTCAGCCTGCCCAAATACTACCCCCACCCCCCCTACAAAGACGTAAAGTACTCAAAAATAGCGATTGAGTACTTCTTTTTCAAATTAAATAATGGTAAAATAATTCAAAAAAGAATGTCGTTTTTTTTCAAAAAATGGAGCTATGAGGGGGGGCAGGTCAGTCAAACACTGTTGGGCGGGGGGGGGGGGTGTAGTATTTGGGCAGGCTGAGAACAAACAACCTTGTAAGGTTGTGAGTAAGTCTTAAGTAATAATAACAGTTAATTACGTGACGATTTTCGCAATTTAATTGAAAAAAAAAATTTACATTTGCAGCGCCATCTCTCGACCAATAAAAAAATGTTTCGGATAAAACTTACATACTTTTTAACCATCTATTAGAATCTGCAATAAAAAATAGGGGTTTCCATTTAAAATTTTAAAGTTGCCCCCTGTTCCCGCCCCCCTTGGGGGGCTGGGGGGCAAAGTCTACGGCATCAGATGTCCCCCTCAGAACCATTAACTTTTCATTTGAAACACTTTTTGATTCAATGCAAAGTTTCAGAATTATCGCTACTGGCGGATTAAAATGGGACACCCTGTATATACTACGTATATAGGGAAAGTAAAAATTTGGTTATGTAATATGTAGTCTACAAAACAATGTTTAACGCGCAATTAAGGAGTGTTTTATTGTGTATTGTTTCCTAATATTCTTAAATATCGATAGATTTTCACATTGTTTTATTTTTTGTAAACTAACCCACTTACAAATCGAAAGGACAGTTTTGCTAAAATTTACAAGACTATTAATACTAATTTCTGTATTTTTTTAACAACGGAGCGAAGTCTGTAAAAATGTATGTAATATAGATGAATGGTCTGCAATCAATCTTTTAATTAATTTGACTTAAGAAGAAGAAGACCACGTAGTGAACTCCGCCTGCAAGTCCTGTGAGCTAAATTTTTGTAATATTTTTATGTATATTTTGAAGTAGTTCTAATATCCAATATCTGGATCTGGATAATAAATAAATAAAGTAAAATTTTTGGCTTTGTAATATAATTGATTTTAGCTGAAGAGTCTCGTAAGATTTGATGATGATAGTTTCCAAATTTGCATCAAAATGTACAATTTTATTTTAAAAAGAAGTATTAATTTATGTTTAACTTTAAACAGTTAAATACAAAACAATTTACAAATTTATTTAAAAGAGTTAAAATTTTACAATTATTTAATTTAACAAAAAATTAATTTGCATCAAACAATTAAAATTTTATCGATATTTTTTTTTATAGGAGATTTCAATGTTAACAAATCTAAACAAAAATGTATTTATCTTTTATCATGAACAACAACCCAAGCACCACCTCTGATATCTTTCTATGTACTAGCAATCTCAAATCCCATACAAATTCATTACAATTAATCTCTATCCTTTGCTTTGATCATTTATCCATCCAATTCCAAATTAAAATTCCTAAAACCTCGCCCGTCTGAGTTTATATATGACTAAAAATAATTTATAATTTGAAAAAGTCTTTGAAGATATTATCCAATTCATCCAACATAACCCTTTAATCAATTCCATAACTATTGACAATTTCCATGATGTTCATGAAGTTCAACTTTA
Source organism: Ontholestes murinus (assembly GCA_963969525.1). NCBI lineage: Eukaryota > Metazoa > Arthropoda > Insecta > Coleoptera > Staphylinidae > Ontholestes > Ontholestes murinus. Next base: position 37,586,288 of record OZ018392.1, on the reverse strand, counting down.
AAACACGTCAAAATTTAAAAAAAAAATCCTCTATTTATAGGTTTTAAATTAAAAATTAAATTAACTAACGAATTTGCCATAAAAAGATGATTTAATAAAATTAATAAAGAAATCCATAGACATATAATAGAATAAAAAAAAACTACATGGCTCTCAGCATGTCAAAAAATAAATCAATCGGGTGATAAAGTATATTTGATACACAAATATACACAATTTTCACAAGACAATCAATTCGACAAATCCTTTATCAATTATATTAACAAATGTTTCCATTCCTTTCCTATATCCTCTATTCACCTTACTCCCGATGGATTAGACATAGAAGAAACTTATTTTAGTAAACTCAGAGCCGTACAAAATTCTGCATCTGGCTATGATAATATCCCTCGTCTTATCATTGAAAACCTCACTCTAGACATTCATCATAGTATTATGTTTGAATTTATAATTAGGAACCAATATTTCGCACCTAGATGGAAAAATAGGAATTATCGTATCTATTCATAAAAGTGGTTCTGAGTCTCTAGCTATCGCCCCAAAACACCAACCAAATCCTTAATAACTCCATCCCCAAATACCAATTTGCCTTTAAATCCAAAACCTTATCTATTTTAACCTTTAATTGTCAGGTAGTAAGATTAGAAAACAAAAACTCTATCAAACTCTTTTTAGATATACAGAAGGCAGTCGATGCAGTTTAACAAAAAACTTACTAAGTAAATCAGTAAATCTAAACCTACTTCATTCATCAATTCCTTACCAATCGATCCCTCCAAATCAAAATAAATAACTGTCTCTCATCTACTTTTTATCGCAACCAAGGTCTCCCTCAAGGCTCTCTCTTATCTCCTCTACTTTATAATATCTATTGCCACGATCTTTATAATCCCAACCTTAACTTTTTTGACCCCTCAAAATACCAGCTTCATTTTACGGACGGTACCGCATTAATAACCACCTTGTTACGGTTTAAAAATGACGTTATAACTTATTCGCATTATTAATTGAAAACTGATTAGTTATCTTTATTCACGCGTGCATTAAGTTGCATATATTATTAATCCATGTCAGAATAATGCTATTCGCGCTCGTCTGCGAACGCAAAAAATAGTTTTTTGGGCGTTCTTCGTCAGAGGTCTGTCGCACGGGGCGTAGGCTGGAGGTTATTGTAATTCCTTCTTATTTGAGAAGTAAAATTTCTACTACCGGCTGCCGTATGCAAATTACTCGCAAGACAATCGCCTGAAAAATAGCTCTTGCTACCAACTAAGGGTGAGTCAATCAAATCAGTCTTTGTTAGAATATTTTTCTAAACCGTTCTTTCTTTTTTTTTCAATAGAGCTAATTCGCAGCTAAGTCTGAGCTAATTAAGAGCTAATTCGCAGCGAATACTTTATCGGTGCTAAACTACTGGAACAATATTCCATAACCATATCGAGTTGGAATTACGGATGTTCATTTCTGTCGCCATATTGCAGAGAGGCCTGCACCATTTTCCTCCCTTCTCAGGAGTTTTGATGAAGCAGGAGTTCATCACTATCCCTGAACAAATCGACAGGAAACACCCCGAAGCGATGAGTACCTTTTAATGTATTTCTTTTATTATCTAACTAACCGTGACACAATCTCGCACCTTTTTTATGTACGTTATTTTAATTTTCCATCTTTGGTGATAATATTTTTCGAAACTAATGAGATTAAGTATTACCGTGTTTATGAATTATTAATGTTCCGTTGTGAAATTAAGAGATATTTATATTTTATATTGTTTACTTTACAGGATCTAATTTAAAAAAATGTAAAAATACATATATAAACACTAAATTACTTTAAAATTTAGAACATAGATCCTGAAAGCGGAGTTCACGAGTTCACTTGTGTTCTTCCACTCGACCCAATACATTTTTCGCCGCTGTTGACCTTATTTTAGTATTTTCTAGTTTCTAGTCACGCCTAAAGTTACATTATTATTTAGTATTTTCGATGTCGAATATTGTAGTCTGTTTAGTACAAATAATCGGTTTATTGACTTGTGCGTATGAAATTAGTTGTTTATGTTTCTGAGAAATAGACCAGAAAATCTCTATTTAATTTCCTTTTAATTACTACATACATATTAATGTATACAACTTACGTAATTGAACAATTTTCAAATCATGACGTCACTATTATTTAATGAAGTGTTAACCGCAATAATCCCTTCAACATTACGGGTAGGTAGTTCTGTTATGCACGCTTTGTCATACATTATTACATCGACAAGCTATCGAAAACATAAAATTCAACCAGCAGTGTTTGAAAATGAACGTCGTCCCAGCCTATGTACAAATCAAAATGGGCTCCAATACATTTGCAGCAAGAAAAAACAATGAAATGACACAAAAACAATGGATAAAATCAGAATCGAAGTTTTGGTTCCACCGGAGAGACGGAATCCTCACATTTTTTAAAGTGGTCCATACAGAACTAGCGTTCAAAGTACACCCAGTGGAATTTGACCTATTGGACGACTTCGCCAGAAGCAGAGCCAGCCGCAAAGGACACAAGAACCCACCTACCACAGTACCACATGTGAACGAATTCTACCCTAGAGTTATAAACCAGACCAACACACTTTTTAACAGTAAGAAATTAGCATTATTAGGGTTAAGTCCAAATTATTCCCCCCATATAATCGCAGAAACGGAATCGGCTTTAAAATATGTTAATGATACAAACGTAGCAAAATCACAAATTTGCAAAATTATAAAAAATACAGAATTAGTAAAAATTCATAAAGATAATAGTCCAATAACACCAGTTGTTTCGTATGTAAATACACCAGTCCATATAATTGCATCTAAATTAGTTTCATTGTTTAAAGAAATCACTGACAACTTTTGTGATCCACATGCCGTTATAAATTCTGTAGATCTCACTAATAAATTGAACAAAATCAAGTTAGATAAAAATATAAAAATGGTTTCATTCGATGTTTTCAACATGTTTTCAAAAATTCCATATGAAGATTGCTTTAAATTAATTATAACAATTTTTCACAAAAATAATGTCAACCCAGTTATTCAATAATAGAATTTACAATCAAAAAGAAGGACTAGCAATGGGGTCACCCTTAAGCCCTTTGTTAGCTGATATTTTCATGGATAACCTTACAAACTTAATAATTAATTCAGAATTAGCTAAAAAACATATTCGGTTCTGGTACCGTTATGTTGATGATATCCTAACGGGATTTGTGGGCACAGAAAGACAAATTAATCATTTTTTACAATTTTTAAACACAATTCACCCTAACATAAAATTTACTCATGAAACTGAATACAATAGAAATAATAAATACTTAGATCTTTCAATTCCCATTCACAATAACAAATTCAATTTCGAAATATATAGAAAACCCACATTTACAGACTCAGTAATACCAGCAAATTCAATTAAACATAAACAAGCAGCATTCAATTCGATAATTCACAGAGCTTTTCCCTTATCTTTATCATAAGAGGCTTTAAAACAGGAAATTAATACAATTTACAGTATTGCTAATAATAACGGCTATACAAATAAAACAATAGACAACTTAATAAAAACTCGCCAAAACAAAATGCAGCTAACAAAAAAAAAAGACCTTTATTGGCATATCATCCATTATACACAACATCTTTCCTACACACTATTTACATATCTACCTAGCCCCCCCCCCCCTTCTACCTCCTCTTCTCATTTCCTCGCCTTACTCTGCACCCACCTCACCTGCTCCTCATATCCTCCCGTCCCTTTAAACCAAAACCCTAAATACCTAAAACTTTTCACCCTCTCAATAATCCCCCCTTCCATTCCAACTCTTTCACCTTTCCCTCCCTCCTTTTATTCCTGAACCTCACCCATTTCGTTTTCTCCACATTCACACTCATTCCTCTCCTATCCATGAACCTCTCTGCCCTTTTCAACATCGCTCTCATTCCCTCATACTCTTTCGCTATCAACTCCATATCGTCTGCATACGCCAGCATCCATACTTTACTCTTACCCATCACTACTCCCCCCGCCTGCCCTTTCCTCATCACCTCTTCCATCTCACTCATATACACATTGAATAACAATGGGCTTAGCGGGCACCCCTGCCTCAATCCCTCCCACGTCCTGACACACTCCGACACCTCTGACCCCACTTTCGTTACCACCCATGTCTCCTCGTACACTCTCCTCACCCACTCAACCATCCCCTCACTCACCCCTCTTCTCTTCAAACACTCTATCAACTTCACCCTCGGTACCGAGTCATATGCCGCTTTTAAATCCAAGAACACCGCATACATACATCCTTTCTTCTCCATCACTCTCTCTACCATTCTTGCAAGGGTAAAGACTTGGTCCCTTCTCCCCCTCCCTCTTCTAAACCCCCCCCTGCGTCTCCGGTAGTATCCTCTTCTCCTCCACCTCCATCTCCATCCGATTCCTCACAATCATCATCGCTATTTTATATCCAACACTCATTATTGTCACTCCCCTGTAATTTTTCACCTCCTCTTCATTCCCTCCTTTATATACCGGACACATCATGCCCACCCTCCACGTCTCCGGCAAACTCGCCTCCCCCTCCACATCTTGTTCAATATCTCTCTGAATTTCTTCTTTCCCTTTTCCCCAATCTCCTTCCACATCTCCGCCTTTATGCCATCCCTTCCTGCCGCCGTTCCATTCTTCACTTCCTCGAAAGCCCTCTCCACCTTCCTTTGTGAACTCTTCTCCTCTTTCACCACCTCTGCCCTCTCCAATCTCTCCTGGTACTCCACATCCTTCCCCGTATTTCTTTGCCCATTCTTCCAGCGATACCCGTACTTGCCTCCTCCTTCCCCCCAGTGGCGTATTCAGGGGGGGGGGGGGTAATTGGGTAATTACCCCCCCTAAGAATTATTTATTCGCTTATTTTGTTTATTCTTAAAAATTACTAATATTTCAAACAAACAAGTTAACTGTTGGTAATTCTAGTCAGCGATCTATGACAGTGCATTTTTCCATGTACACAAATTAAAATTATCTGCGCAAGCACCGTTAGAAAAGTGATGACTTCCTTTGCACGGGGGGTTCCCCTTTCTAATAATACCCGACATATATTGATACTATTTAGTTTAATTTATAATATTTCTTGTCTTACTTGGTTTAAATGTAAAAGAAACCGAAACTGTTTACACGTCGCTTGTAAATCCTAAATTTTTAGTGATTGCTGATAAATTACCAATTTATTATAATTCGATCAATTATACATAAGGTATTTTTTTTGATTTTAGGAATAATATATGCATTCTTTTAAATTAATTTATTCCTGATTTTTGTTGTAATTAAATTAGTAAATGAAAATTGATAATCTACGTTGGATTCATTTGTTCAGAAAATTAAAAAAACACGATTTTTCAACAAATAAAGATCGATCTATATCAACAGTCAATTTAAATCATCCATCTACATCTTCATTGACATTTAGCAGTAGAAATCTTCACTAGGTTGTTCCCATCATGAGAAAAAGAAGCATACAACATGTACATATAGTAATGTTGAAATTTACATTCATATAGTTAAATTTAGTAATGTTAATGAAATTGAGAAATTTCGAATTGTAAATTGTAAAAGATACTTTTGTTTTACCCTATTCTGTACATAAAAAGGAGGAAGGATATTAAATACAGTGCACGCCGCTTAATGTGATCACAACGGGACTCGGGGTTTTTGATTACAATAAGCGATTGATAATAATAGCCGAAAAAACAAAACTTTATTTTAAATAAAAATATATAACGTAACAAACTATAATAACGTAACATAAACTCTTAAAAAATGATTACTACATACAATATGTATTTCATTTAACTTTGAAACAAAATAAAAAACAAATTCATATTAAAAAAAACTCATCCAGTGTTGTATGTCCCTGATTTTCGCGGAGCAAGTTATTAACGAAAATTTCATAGACGTAATGTGTCTGAAAAACAGATGACCTGTGCTGCACACCACGTCGCAAAACTTCCAGCGCTTTTCTCATTTCGCTAATTGTTGGGGGTTGCATTGCTCATGACGAAAACATGTCTAAGAAAAAAATGATAACATAAACCGAAATCATGATTACTATAAACGAAAATTTTTGTAGGTAGTATTACACGTCCGGCCCGTTCTTCGCAAAAGTGATAACAATATCCGATTGATAACATTATCCGTGATTTTAATAAGCGGCGTCTACTGTATTACTTGTCTGGAAAACATTTCAGATTGGTTAATCTTTTCTAATCATTTAAACAGATTCTTTTGCAAATATTGCTTCTTTTTTACAAAATTTGGTGCGTTGCACCAACAAGTGCCATTGCAAAAATAAGTATCTCAGACAGTATCTCAATATTCTAAATTATCAGGTAAAAATGTTGTGTTATAAAAATATTACCATAAAAATTCACTTGTTTATGCGAAATTGTTTTATAAAATCACGAGATATAAGAAATCAATTAAATATGGAAAGACTTCGACAAATTGAAGAAAATAGACAGATTAAAACCAATAATCAAAAGTATCATATTTAGGGGAAACAAAATATTCCCTTACGAGATCATCGTGCTGCTGGTTCTCTCTTAAATACAAAATCTATTACAAACGAGGGCAATTTTTGTGAAATTCTACATTTCAAATTGCATCTGGTGACAACTTTAAAAAATCATTTGGAAAACCATTAAACATATTTCACAAATGTCTCTTGAAATACAGTGACTTTGAGTAAATAGAATAAATAAAATGAATCTTGCTCTAATAACTTTATAAATAACACTATTGATGTTTTATCCAACAAGGGGAAAAATACTGCCACATCTTTTAAACAATTTATAATGATGCAGTCAATATTTTAAACGAATTACAAATTTAAATGACAAAACCGCGAATTACCAAATGCCAGAGGAATAGACCAAACCTGGATAAACCTATTATAGCAGATTATTTTTATTTATCTTTTTCTCTTTTATCCATTATGGGTGTCAGACTTATTTTCTACAATATGTCTCAGTTCATTTCTTTTACACTTCTTTACCACTGTTGCGCAGCTTGTGCTATTTTCTTATTTCTTTCCATTCTATTCCTTTTCTTTCCGCTGCTTGATGCTTGATGTACTTGCTCGTTCCAACCCTTGGTCTTCCTAATTCCCTCTATCTTTCTTAGGTATCTCATTTCCATTGCATTGGTTTTTTTGTTATTACTCTCTGTGGTTACTCACGATTCACTACTATAGTCCATCCGTTGGATCTTCCGTCCTACGTCAAAAACTATCGCTTCAAAAAAACGAAAGTTTTACAGTGCGTTCTTTTTCTAACGCATTTGGTTTACTTTATCAGACTGAATGTTTTTGTGTCGTTTCTCGAAGCGATATTTTGTGACGTAGGGCGGAACATCCAACGGATGGACTATATATAGCAGTTAATGTCTTTTATATACTTCTGTTCTTATTGTTTTTGCAATCTCTTTTTTCTCTAAGAATGTTTTCTTTATTGTGTTGTAGATCATCCCTGCTTTGCCTAGTTTTTCATCTTTTTCTGATTCTATCTTCCCTGTTTCCTCTATTGTTGATCCCAGGAATTTAACCCTATTTTGTGATTGCTCTCTTTTGATGATATTATATTTATCTTTTCCAGCTCTTTTTTGAATATTTCCAGGTTTTCTTCTGAATCTGCTATTAATGTTATGTCGTCGGCAAACATTAATACATATTTGCATTTTTAATAGTTTTTAATATTTCTATACCCTATCTTTGTGCTTTCGGCTCTTTGTTTGCTATTTCTTATTGCTTCGTCATTAAGTGATGCAAATAGTAACGGGGTTAATATACATCCTTGTCTCAGTCCTGTTTTGGTCTTGAACTCCTCTGATTATTTATTTCCTATTCTTACTTTATTTTTGTTATTTCTTTATTATATTTATAATGCTTTTTTATCCTTCTTGTCTCGAGTATATGCCATATGTCCTCTCTTCTTGCCCTGTAATACGCTTTTTTAGGTTGATGAAGCATATGTGTAAATCTTTTCCCTTTTTAATCATCTTTTCTGTTAATTGTTTCATTATGTATATTAAATCTTGTTTGCTTCTATTTTTCTGAACCCGTGTTGTTCTTCTCCCAGCTGTTGATCTAATTTTCCTCTTATTCTTGCTTCTATTAACCTAGTAAAAATTTTCCCTGGTTTGATTGTGAGTGTAATACCTCCGTAGTTATCATATATTTTTGTGTCTCCTTTTTGTGTATGGATATTATAATTCCCTTGTTCCATTCCTCGGGTATCTTGTGATTTTTGATAATGTCATTTACTATTTCCAAGAATTCTTCATTCCCCTTTCCCCATATATTTCATTATTTCGGCTGTGATGTCATCTATACCTGGAGATTTTCCTAGTTTTATTTTTTTGATTGCTGCCTCCAGTTCTTCGATTCTTATTTCGTTGATTCCTCCATTTGTTTCACCTTCTATATCTCCGTGCTGGTCTGTTTTGGTTATTTCATTAAAGAATTCTTTCCATCTTTCTAATATCTTCTTTTCTTCTGTTATTATATTTACGTTTTTATCTTTTATACTTGGCTGGGTTAATGTATTTTATTTGCTCATTTGTTTAATAGTGCTGTTAAACATCTTTTTGTTTTCGGTGAACGTTTCTTTCAGTTTCTTAACGAACTGCTCCCAGGATTGCTTTTTTGCTATCTTGAATTTTTGTTCCACATTTTTATTTGCTATTATATATCTTCTATAATCTTATTCTTTCCTTGTTTAAGTTTTCCAATTCTCTTCTTTTGTTTCTACAAATTGTTTTACCTCTTCTGACTATCACCTTGTTAACGGTGGACTCGGACGACGTCCTGGTGACGGACTGGCAAGGAAGTAGCACCGACGGTACTTTCTGGAACCAACACGCACTGGAGGCGGCACAGGGGTCCCTGGCGAGGCTCACCATCGATTAACAGCCGCAGGCTTGGATTAAACAGTTTCCCGTCTGTGATACTTGCTTGGGCTTCCACGCCACGTCAACGTATGGGCACCGGCTAGCTGTGAAACAGAGTAAAGAACAAGAGAAAGTGTGTAAATTAAAACATGGGGCCAGAGAAGAAGAGAATATATTACAAACAAGAAACAGAAAACATAGAAAATATACAGTTAATTAACAAAAGGCAAGAGGCTTGGATCGGCAAAGCCGACCAGGCCGACAACCGCTACTGATGGCAGACGACTGGTAAAGAGAGATGGTCGGAGCCTGGTTTTATATGGTGGTCTTCGGTGACGCGGCTTTGTTTCGGTCACGTAGGCCCCGCAATTCCGGGAACAGGTAATGATCCTCTTCGCCGAAAAAGGGCCCGTCCTATTGTTCCACACTGGCAGCTGCACATTTTGGAAAATTATCTCGTTTGGATTATTTCAATAATGCGGAATTTATGCAAATTATTATTAGGAGCAATGGGTAGCTCGTAAAATGGATTAAAATATAATTACGCATTTGTTACCACGTTCAGGTAAACTGAACGCCGACAACAACCTGTTTTTGTTCCTCTGTTTGTTTGATATAGTGATTGTTTCACATCTTTCTTAGGCTGCTTCACTTATGATTTCTTTGATCTTTTTCTTTTCTCCTTCTATTTTGTCTTTTTCTCTATTTTTGATTGGTATTCATTCCTAGTTTCTTTCTTTTCAATTTTTGGCTTTATGTGTTTTTTTATTATTGTTTTCGACTTCGTATACTTCAAGTTTTCAGCTTCTGTGTTAATTTATATTTTTACCAAGTAGTGGTCGCTCCCTATTTCAGCTTGTCTTATTACTTTAACATCTTTCACATTTTCCATTCTTCTGCGTCTATTAAGGAGTAGTCTTTTATTTCTCTTTTCTTGGTCTAACTTCTCTAGTGTGTTTATTCATTCATACTTTCCCCTGTATATTTTTTGCTCTCTCTCTTCTTTTAGTTCTTTGTTATTTCTCTCATGGAGTCTTTAAACATGCTCTTTAATTCCTCCATTATCACATCGTTCTTAGATATATTTAGATTTTCCTTCTCCGTGAGTTTTTTTTTTCTGTTTTCATCTTCCTTTGTTTTATTTTTGTATCCTGTTGTTATGACAACGTTTTGTTTCACTGCTTCGTTTTTCTATCTTTTTTTATTCTCCATTGCTCATTTGGAATCCTTGGAATCCATAATTAGGGCTGTCGATATCTCTTTCTCTTTTTGTACTCATTTGTTTCTTTATTTCCCACTTCCTTTTAGTTTTATATATTTTAACACTACTTATTTACTTTTTTATGGACTTTTGCATGTACGTGGTTCGCTGTTTTAAGTTCCTCTGAACTGAACAGAGGATTATTATCGAATTAATATATATTTACCTCTCCTGAATAATATTATTACAGATCTGCAATACAGATTTAATAAAGACACGATGAATTTGTTCAAATTTAACACAACAATACCTAGTGTTTTATTGATAACAAACTGGCGAAGATTTAGATGTCACTTCAAAATCTGTTGCAACATATTTAAATAAAATTTTACCTGAAAACGTAACATATGCAATAGCAATTAAGTCTGAATTGGCATTTTGGAAATTACAATGGCAAAAGAAAAAGAAAATCAAAGAATAATTACCAGAAAATGCTTTAGATGTATACAGAAAATATGACCCGAATATTTACTGAACATAAAAATAATTTTACAAATATTATGTACTCTTCCTGTTAGCGTTACTTCTGCAGAAAGAAGTTTTTCTGCACTGAAAAGATTCAAATGGTGGCTGCGAGCCACTATGTCTTAAAAAAGTCTAACCGAGTTAGCTGTATTACATATTTATTGATATATGGATATTAATATTAACAATATTATTAAAAAGCAAAGAAAATAGTTTTTTTAATAAATTTAGTTACAAAAATCTGTTTCAAATTTTACAAAATATATTATTATGATTTTATATGTGCTATATTTATTTCGGGTGTGATATTATTTTGTTTATATTTAAAAATAATAGAATTATATTTTATTTATTTATGGAATAAAACAATATTTTCATTTTTTCAAATTACCCCCCTAAGCCAGTTGACTGGAAACGCCCTTGCTTTCCCCTCTCCTCAACACCCTCCACATTTCTGACTCGTTCTTACATTCCCTCAATTCCTCGCTAGCTTTTTCCACTGCCTGCTCGCTCCTTCTTCTAACATTCCAGAAACATGTTTTTTAAATCATTGGAGATATTAGCCTCAAAATTCGCAATATCCTAAACAATCTAGGCATTAATGTAGCCTTAAAAGCGTATAATAGAATATGTAACACCATTTCTTATTCTAAAACTCCCTCAGATAAATTTAATAGAGCAGGTATTTACAAACTAAATTGCAAAGATTGCTCCTCGATTTACATAGGCCAGACAGGTCGTAGTTTTAATGTTAGGTTAAAAGAACATTTAACGTCGTTTTGTTTAAAAACAGAAGATTCAACATTCGCTAATCACCTTATTGAATACCGACATACTTTTGACAAAGATGTACATTTCGCATTTTACGGACAAGGGGATTAAAATGGACGTACTAGAATCCCTCGAAATCTACAAACACAAGGATAATCCGAACAGCCCCATAATTAACGAACAAACAAACCTCATGTTCTCACCTTTTCAACGCGGTATAAATAAGATCTTGTTTCTGTATTTACATTACTTATAGTTTGATAATGATCATTTGCTTTATCGAAACTGCAGTTACTATTTAATAAACATTTTGATATTATCTAAGTAAAAGTATCTTTTATTTTTTCATTTAATTAAAATGTATCACGAAGTAAGTGCCTACAACCACAATCAGTTAATAATTTAATATTACCTCAAAATAAGTTACAATTTTAGAAATATAAAACAGTTAAATTTTTAATTTGCAGATAACAGATACATTTCAAAAATATGAACATTGATATTTTATCTTGAAAACTTGTTTGAAAATTTGTTAAAAACAGTTGAAAAATTACTTTAAAATACCTGTAAATTTTATTAAAAAACAGTTTAAAATTTGGCTCATCCATCCATTCTAATTATACAGATAAACTTAATCTATATAACTTTAATCTTATTTTAAATATATATGTAGGGTGGGTGGGTGTTCACTATTTTACCGTCTAATCATTAAAAGAAGCGAGAGATTGACTTAATAGTTTTTTTTAATATTCTTTAACATAAACATGTTTGGGTGGCTACTATATTACTCTCCAAATAAGCCAATTTCGTTTAAATTTTTAATTAGTATTAGCAATAATTTATGTTGCTTTTTGAAGCGGATACAGATATATAGAGTAAAGAGAAAAAATATGGGTGGTTTTGTAAATTTAGATTTGGTGACTAATTTCCTGATCATAAAATGATTTTGACCTAATTTGTTAAGTTATTCCTTATCGATGGATGATGCGTACACCACCGACTGCTCAAGTCCAAGTACCGTACATAAACAGGAACTGGATATACAATTAGCAGATTACAGTCTTGGACATTAGCACTGAGTACAGTCTAATCGTCGCAGAATACCTTCTTGAGTACTGGCTACAGTTTCAAGCCTTCTTGAGCACTGATTACAGACTAGATAGCCTACATTATATCCAACCCTCCTGGAAGAGCCGATCGTGGAACCTTTTACGCTACTATTCTGCGAAATAGTTTTTGGTCTTATTATCCCTTAACAAATATTTATTTGTTGTTGACATCTACGCATCTATATTCAAATAAAACCAGAACAACACTTATTTTATTTTACGAAATGATTAATACCAACATTGTTATGGATTGCAGAAATTTTAGGAGTGACCGAAGTCAGTACACTACTGATATTTTAGAAACTAGAGTAATGACAGTGGCTTAAGTTTAAATAAAACCTAAACGAAAGTTTTGCTAAAATTTACATAAGCAGTGAAAATGTGTATTTAATGTAGATGAGAGGCCTGTACATTATTTTACAATTTATATGGCTCAAGCAATGGTTTTATTTATAATAAAATACCTCTGATTCATTTTATGTTATTAAGTATAATTCGTTTTAGTTAAAACATAGTCTTATTTGGTAGATTAGAGAATGGGATAGCGGTAGGTGGATAACCTTCTACATATTATAAACACTGCTCTCTAATATATTTTAACATTATAAAATTTATATTTTTAATTTTTTTTAAACCAAAGTAGTGGCAATTTGCCTTAATGCATCTGTAGGATGGGATAGAATTTTGTTAAAATTATTATGAAGATTTGAATTATTATTATTTATTTAATCTGGAAACGACATATTACTAATTTTAGCTGAATAGTCTGATTTTGATAGATTTTGAAAGTGCTATAGAAGACACCCACTCTACATATAGGTACACATAATCTAAATTAATGCCGTTCAAAAATCTTTAACATAAATAGTTTTACATATTTTTTTTTTAAAATCAAGCAGTAATAGTGGCTTAAGTTTAAATATGGCCTCAAAGCGTCACCATTCGCCACTTTGTTAACCGTAAACGCAAATTTGCAAGTATTCGTAATGCTGTTGATTTAAATACTAATTTAAATACTAATAATAATACTAATATCATAAATAATAAAATAACTTCGAAAAATTTTTTAGACAAGACTCTTGCGCCTTTAGCAATAAATGTAGTTCCCCTAAACCAAGACTCAGAAATGAATTAAGAATTTTTTATCAAAATGTTCGTGGGCTTCGTACCAAACTTTCTACTTTAATTAAATCTGTCTCCTTATTCAGATACGAGATAATAGTTCTTTCTGAGACTTGGTTAAGTGAGGACATTTTTGATGCCGAACTCGGATTCCTTAACTATAATGTTTATCGTTGCGACCGTAATTATATGAATTCCGGGAAAAAACGGGGTGGGGGTGTACTTATAGCAGTTGCTCGTCACCTTAAATCGCATGTACTTGAAAGTAAATCTTATCATCATGAAGAACTCTTTGTTTCCGTTAGTACAGATAAACAACGAGTTCTCCTTGGTGGTGTCTATATCCCTCCTAACTCTCAACTTTCGACATATCAACAACATTGTTTATCTGTTGAGAACCTTGTTGATATGTTACCTGATTACCACGTGTGTATACTGGGTGATTTCAATCTCCCAAACATTAATTGGTTAGTAGGCGATTATGGCGTTTATACTGATTCAACTAATAATTGCGCTACTTCTATTTCTGATACGTACGGATTCATAAATTCATTTCAAGTGAACAATATTGTTAACGCTAATTCTGTACTTTTGGACCTTATATTTTTACAAACTACCTTTGCTAATAAGTTTTCTGTCTCTTTTGCTGAAAACTCCCTTGTTCCATGTGATGTGCATCATCCAGCTTTAGAATTGAGTATTAACTTTACATCAAATACTACGGAATCTATTTGGGACTCCAATCTAAGGTTTCAATTCCATAAAGCAGATTTTGCAAGTTTAAATAATAAATTTATTAATTTCAATTGGGATAACGCTCTAAAGGATTTAAATGTTAATGATCAAGTGGGTGTCTTTTATAATATTCTTTATGAGGCGATTGGCAAATTTGTTCCTGTTGTGGATGCAAATAGTCTGCCTGGTTATCGATTCCCTAAATGGTTCAGTAAGGATTTAAAAAATATGTTGTTTTTAAAAAAAAAACTACATGCCAAATTTAAGCAATCTAATCTACCTGCGGACTATGAAAGCTTTCAAAAAGTACGGGCCGATTGCAAAATACTAACTAGTAGATGTCATGAAGAATATTTACAAAGACTTGAAAGTGCCATCTCTGATGATTCTAGCGTATTTTGGAAACACATCAGGTCAAAACGAACATCTAGTAGTATTCCCAATTCCTTCAATCATAAGGGTTCAACTATAAATAGCGCAAACGAAATCGTTGATTTATTTGCTTCTAATTTTGGTTCCGTCTACAAACATTCAAGTAACCAAACTGTTTGCGAGTCAGGTGACTCTCACCTGAACCTTAATTTTATTCCCGATGTTGGTATATCTTCGATTTTAGAGGAATTAGCGAATTTAAAACCAACCTACTCAATGGGGCCAGACGGTTTGCCCGCTTTATTTCTAAAAAATTGCTCATTTTCTTTATGTCGTCCTCTTTGGATTATTTTTAACAACTCGTTAAAATGTGGCGAATTTCCATCTTATTGGAAAGATGCTCTTATTACCCAAATTCATAAGAATGGTGCTAAAAATATCGTCGCCAATTATAGACCTATATCCATTCTATCGCATATTCCTAAAATTTTTGAAAAAATTGTAACTTTATATATTTCGTCACAAGTTGATGCATTCTTGACGGAGCAGCAGCATGGATTTAGACGTGGTCTATCTACAGCTACCAATCTATTAATATATGGCGACTTTATAGTGAATGCCTTGGAGAAGAACAAACAGGTTGATTCCATCTATACCGACTTTTCCAAGGCATTCGACACAGTAGACCACAGTATATTACTGTCTAAATTGTTTAAATTGGGAATACAAGGTTCACTTTTCGATTGGATAGCGTCTTATCTAAGAGATAGAACTCAGAGGGTACGTGTTGGTACCTACGTATCTTCTTCGATAGCTGCATCATCAGGTGTACCCCAAGGTTCCCACCTAGGTCCACTTCTTTTTAATATTTTTATTAACGACGTCACTTCCTGTTTTCGACATTCTCAGTGCCTCTTGTTTGCGGACGATATGAAAATTTTTACTGTAATTGAAAATAAACATTCTTCTCAACTTCTCCAACAGGACCTAGTTCGTTTTAATGATTGGTGCATTTTAAATAGAATACATCTTAATATTGATAAATGCAGTGTTATAACTTTCGCTAAAGTCCGTTCCCCATTTTCGTATTCTTACTTCATTAATAATATATGCCTTAAGCGTGTTAATTGCATTAAAGATTTAGGGGTGCTCCTTACCAGTAACTGGAGTTTTTCAGAACACATCGGTAAAGTTACTTCAAAAGCATTCCAAATGCTTGGGTTTTTAAAAAGAAACACCGAAGATTTCATAAATCCTAGAACTTTAATAAGATTGTTTGTTTCAATTGTTCGTTCACACTTGGAGTATTGTGCCTTGATTTGGAGCCCCTATACCGCACAAGAAGTTAATGCACTCGAGCGTGTTCAGAAAAAGTTTGTGAAATTTTTATCTTTTAAATTTAATATCCAGGGCTGCGATTACCACGAACTACTACATTTATTCGGTTTACGAACACTTCAACATAGACGCTTTTGTGCCGATATCTATTTTGTTCATAAAGTATTACGTGGTAACATTAAATCTGCCCAAATTTTATCCAAAATCGGCATCCATGTGCCAGCCAGACAACTACGGTGCAATGAAGTATTTTCAGTACCTTGTAAAAAGACTGACTATGCCAAATATTTTAGTATTTGTCGCTTAGTCTACAATAGCAACATGGTGGATGTCGATTTTAACTACATTACTTTTAATAACTTGCGTAAGATTGCCCTTAACATGTAATTTTAGTTTCGTTTTTAAATTGTATACTTTAATTTGAAGGTGTTGCGTCCTGTATGTATTTATGTTTAAACTTTTTATTGTTAAACTTTATAAACGTTCTTTTATATTTTACTTTTATTGTATTTAAATGGACTTCCGTTAAATAAATAAATAAATAAATAAATAAATAAATAAATAAATAAATTTGTAGGGTGGATGGCGTCTATTTGACCCTCTAATTGCTGAAAATATACTTACACTAGGGAAATTTTTGCTAATAAAATCACTTTAATTTACAATCGATTCAGATTTTGAACGAGTACACTATTAAAATAATAATATTCCGGTAGGGAAACTACTTCAAGAGATAATCCTCATGTACCATCTTCGTGTATGACTTCTACAATTTGTAGCGAATAACCAGAATTTAATTTTGTTTGCTTGGTGTTTTTTGTTTCCTTAAATATAATATAGTCTTACAAGGGAAATTAGTATTTTTTATGTTGTATGTTTCTTGCTGATTTATTAATTGACTGGTTAGTGTTCTCGTATTTTTTTTCAATTGCTACCAATCTCATTGTTTCATTTCTGCACGAAAGAATGTTTTCATAAAGGTAATGAGTTTTTTATAATTATTATTTTTTGTAATATTCTTTATTCATTTTGTAGAATGTTCTTGGTTTCAGTAGTACAGGTTGTATTTTTAATTTATTATACCGCTGCAGAGAAAAATGATTACACACCAAATAGGAATGTAGGTTTTAACGCAATTAAAAATACCGAAACCAGATTGTTATAATTAAAATATAGCGTATAAAGTAACTGATTTATTTCTAAGTAACTTTGACATTTGGTTTTAGTTTCCCACGTCATTTAATATTTATTGAACTATAAAAAAGTAATATATAGGGTACTTTAATTTTTTGTAATTAAAAAAAACAAAATATGTATTGTGTACGCGTTTGCAACCGAATAGCAATTGTGCAACATCTTTAGTCCGGGTTAGCAACTGGATGGGTGATTCTACCCTATAAGGATATAATTAATAGACGATCCTCTAAAGTATCAAACTCATTTACATAAATATAAATGTATAAAAATACAATGAAAGATATGACAAATATTTATTATTAATATATAGCTATAAGCTCATTACACATTTTCTTATCATTAAAAAAAGGTATGAGTTTTCTCAAAAACTGGTAAATTTTTCTTATTTCTCGTCGCATTCCTATTTATCACTTAAAATTTCTTAGATACGTTTTATCATTTAATTTAAAAAAAAACCTCTAAAATAGATTTCTTTAAGTAAAAATTTCTTCTTCTTTTACTCCAAGCCAAGATTTGTCTCTACTCTTTTCATCATTCTATTTGCAAAATTATATTAGATATATATTATTAAATTATCCTCATTGAAAATAGTAGTTAAAATGCATAAAATCTCATTTGCTTGTGAAAGTGTTGCTTTATTAAATTGGGAATCAGATATAATCAAGTAATTGGTTCTTAGTTAAATCAATAGGCCGGTACATGTCACACGCATCCGTTATTCTAATGAACACACCAATTTACCTTTTAACTTCCCTGAGAAAATCAATAAACTGAACGCACACATTCTAGTAATTACCGATTCCACGCGATCCATCCACCACCACCGTCACCATCATCATCGGATGCAATTAGTTTACATAATAACCGTGATTGTCGGACGCGAAAAATCCACCTCGATAGCGCAACAAATCTGGCCCCTTTTGATGTAACAACATCAACAAACATCCGTGTGAAATTGTTGCGTAACGAAATTAACGTTATAATAATAATTATTGTTCTGGTGACGGAGATTACTATTATTTAATAAAGATCACAATCGTCTCTTCTCTCGGTATAACGCCTTAATTGCGCGAACTCCTGTGCCGCCGAGTGATCTGCTTTCTCATCGTTGCAACAATGCCATTGTTGTTGTTGTTGTTATTTATCACTAGGGGATTTAATAATTCACTACTTAAAATAATTGAAGGAACCTGTAAACTCTTCAATAAGAGCATTAGATAAGTATGATCTAAAACATTTAAGGTTAAATAAATTGTTGTTAAAGATATATTTAAAAAATGAATTAATATTATACAGCCTTCATTGACCTTGAAAGCTCACGCATCGTTTTTCAGCTTTATTCACACGTGAGTCATCATTGCCACCGCAGTTACACAATTACCATAAAATCCCACGATCTATATTTACGACTCGACCAGATCGACATGAAAAAAAAACGCACTCTTATGCAAATTACTCGCGTTTTCATTATACTTTTTACTATCCGCCTCGTTCTTAAATAGAGTTATCCTACATTAATGCACGCCCACGCCGCATTAGCAATTCATCACGGTGCAACACTTCACTCACCAAACCATAATATCTCCACAATAACACGAGACCTATTGCACACGTTTATCTGCAAGTATAATTGGTGCGTAATAATTCAAGTCTAAAAATAGAAGAAAGGGTTGTGCAAATAAATTATTTGGCGTTGAAGAAGAATTGATTTACAGAAAATATACAAAAGAGCGTAGCGTTCAAATCAGCGTGGTGATTGTTAGCAAGGGCAGTTTATGTGCGTAGCGTAGAACCTTGAGGGTAGGTCGAAATAACGTATGCTAGTACTCCACGAGGGTAGGCTTACAGCGGGTTATCTCCCTGGTAGGGGTGGCGCGCCCGTCACGTGGTCTGATTCCGTTATCCAAAATGCACCTTAGGATACCATAACGTAAAAATACTTCTTGCGGGAGAGTAGTGGCGCATTCCATTGCTTTGGCCTTCTTGAGCGGCAAAATCACGATCCATCTACTTGCTAGATCCTCGACAATAAGGATCGTTGTGTAGCCTTCTGGCTTTTGGATCGTTGGGGATCGGGGCAGCGGTCCTAATAGGTCGAAGGCCTGCGGGCTTCAAGTTTGTTGGCTTGTATCGCTGACACCCTAGGAAATTTTTGAGATGTATAGCGATGTCATCTCTCATCTTCTTCCAGAAGTACTTCTGCGACAACCTATGACATGTTCCTTGGAAGCCGTTGTGTTCTGCAGCCCCACTCTGCTATCAATGTTGGGACTTCCTGTCCGGGAATACACTGCTGGGCTTCCTAACTATCGGCGTGGGGGCTGTATCGGTACAAGACTTGGTCCATCAGGTATCCTTTATTGATCCAGTATTTGGTGGGGCTGCGTTTTCAGGGCGTCGATAATGTGCTTCAGTTCTTCATTTTTGCATTGAGCTAATGGATCTCCGAGACAGGTCGATTTGGACTGGGCTGATTTCAGTGAGTTGGGCGCTGTGGATTCGTGAGAGGGCATCAGCTAGGTGATTCACTCTTCCCGGTATGTATTTCATCTCATACTTGAAGGACTGAAGTTGAAGGGCCCATCTCGCAAGTCTTCCAGACGAATATTTGATGGTAGACGTTTACTTCGTGGTACATCTTGAATGATTTGTTAATGAGACGGTGACTATAGTGATTGCGTCTGCTTCTATTATATGTTCGGTATTCTTATATACCGTGATGGTGCTGAGAAAACTCTCTACCACCTGGCTGTCTGTTTCTCACTTGAACCGGGTTGTACATCTTAAAAAACTTCCACTCTCATACATAGTAACGTTGGCTATGCTTTTGGTGATTTTTCTTGGTGTTCCTTCTCTGGTCATACGTTGGGCTAAATTTATTTACAGAAAATATATACAAAAGAGCGTCGCGTTCAAATATGCCTTCGTTGTAGATGGGCGGGCGTCTTGAACGATCAGCATGGTGATTTTTAGCAAGCGCAACATAGGTGCGTAGCATACAACCGGAAGGCTAGACCGAAATAACGTGTGTTAGTTCTCTGCGAGGGTGAGGCTATTAGGTCTAAATAACGTGCCCTAATAGACTGTCGTCTTACGGTTGGTCCCGGTGTTAGAAAGGATTTCCTGTGGGAGATCTCCTTGGTAGGGGGGCCGTCTTGTGGTCGGTGGACCTGGAGAGTTAAATACTCCTAAGTAAATCTTGATTCTCTGTCTCCAACTGCGCTATGCTGATGAGATCCAAAATAGATCGAAACCGGTACTGTTGTTGACAGGGAACCATAGTTAATGTTTAGAATATTTTATATATTGCCACACAATTTTATAAATCCAGTCACAACTTAGTTCATTTACTTTGTAATAATCAAGTCATGTTTGGGTATAAATTTCGCAGAATTACGCCTAGTTTACGAATCTGTAATAATTTCGATAATACAACGTAAACAATGAAACTAAGATGCTAAAGTGATGCTCATTTGTTTTATTTTTACTTGTTTAATTTTTAATGTTTGATGTTTTTGATTGGGTAAAATCAAATTGTAAAGATCTCATGTAGATATTTTTAAGGCATTTCCAAACTTATATTTATTTTAAAAGTGTCTTTTTATATTTTTTTTTTATAAAGTTAGATCTATTTTTAAATTTCGTCAAATCGTTTTTGTTTCTATAGATCTTTTAAACTTAAGTTTAAAATTTATAAAAAGGAAAACTGAATATAAAAGTAAAACATGTTAAATTTAATCTGTTACTGTTACCGTTTACATATTTTAAACTTGCAAAAAACGCAACTTATATCTTCTACGTCTTATTTGGGCTTAAACTCTATAATTTTCTACATAATTTACGAAACTGTAATTGTATAAACGATAACTCTAGGTTTTCGAATTATTTAATTAGATATGTTCCTTTCACTATTTATGGTTTAGGAAACAATAAATATGTAGGGTGGGTGAACACACCTTGCAATTATTGTAACATTAGTATACAGGCTACATAAAATAAATTAGGATGGCATAAAAATAAAAAGGGTAATAGGAATTTAGATTCATCTAATTATATTCAAAAAATTTTAATTTGCATTGAAGAATTTGGAGGGTAAAATAGTAAACACCTACCCATCCTACATATATATTATAACTCTAGTTTATCGAAGGTTATCAAACTATTTTCAACATTGGTTCCATTTTTCGTAGTTCAATTTTTGAAAATTAAGAACACTGTATGTTTAAAATAAATATGTTGTTTGCCCACCCTCCAATTACTGTAACAAATACTATTTTAAAGGAATCGTGGACGGTAAAAATAAATAAAATGTCTTATATTGTTGCAGTTTGCAAGGAATATTTCTAGTGATAAATTATAATAAAACTGCATTACATAAGACCAATTGTATGTTTATTGTAGAGGAAAATCTGTTTTAAATATAGAACCATACTGATTTACATAAAGTGTTACAGTTTACACATAAATCGTGAGACCTGTATTCATTACAAAGTTTATTCAAAAGAACGGATTTGCATTAAATTTTCCCACGCAGTTCACGCCGATTATAAATTAGTATTCAACTAATATAATGACCTATTTAACTGTGCTATATAAATTGTCATTGTTTCTTGGCATACAATATTCTTTTAAAGTACAATACATAATTTATAATTAATCAATAAGAAATGCAAAATCGGATTAAATAGGCAAAAAAGGACTTAAAATAGCACACTGTTCGATGACCAATGACTAGAGAAAAAAAGCCTTTTGTATTTCGGAAATGAACGATCTAGGTGCTGACATCTGGCAACTGTCGCCACTAACGTAATGTTTGACTTGCTACTGATGTCGGCAAAGAAATAGAATTAAGTTGTGAACATTTTCGTGTGATTATTTTTTACAACTTTCGACGTAGATTATCTAAACAGTAGTGCATCGATGAACTTAATTCTAATTTCGAATTTGTTAGTTTAGTGGTGAAGGTGCTGTGTGTAGTCTAATATTGCAAGATCGTTTTGGGACTTATCGTGAAATTGATGCATGCTTGCATATTAGTAGGATTAGCATACATTCAAAATTAAATGAACATTTAGGTGTCAAAATGTTCGTGGTGAATCCCACATAATTTAACAATAGCTCAAAAAAAGCTCTTGTCGATTGGTCGAAAGACATGCTCGAGAAATTTGATTCTGTTGTTTCACAACACGTCTATGGAATAGAAACAGGTGACAAATCATGTATATATGCATATGAGACTGAAAGTAAATATAAGTCGATTGCATGGGTCTTTTAGGTCTTTCAAGATCAGCCAAATCTAACAAAAGTTTTTTGCGCATGAAGCACTCCGAAGCAAATGGGCGCCTGGTTTTGGTTGTCGCAACGATTAATTCTGGTACATAACCATTTGTTTATGAGAAGTCTTCAGAAAAATAAGGGAAACTAGCTGTTACAAATGCATCATTATTTACTAGGATAATCCGAACTCTCACACATCGGCTCAAATAAGAGACTGAGAACAAAAAAGTCGATTTGATAGGCCACCCGCAATACTAATTTTTATTTTATTTTCACAAATAAATAATAAATTTCTTCGTGCTTGAAGAAGCAATTGATGAGTTTAAAATGCATGTTTTGGACATACTTTAGTCGGAGTTAAAAACTGCTTGAAAATGCAAAAGTATATTGATCTTCATGGACAATATTTTGAAAAACAATGGACCCATGCACGATGATTAATTTCTTTTTTTTATTCACTATTTTAGAAATAATAAAATGAAGCCCTTGGCTCGTTATAGAAAATGAAGTAATAAATTAAAAATACGTTGTTTCAATGATTTGTTTTGTACTCTTAGTAAGACTCTTTGTTGCAGATTTACAAAATGTTTTCGCATTTTTGATTTATTATTTCCAAAATACATATAAAGGATAACCTCTTATTCATAGCGAAATTAGTGAGTCGTTGGCCTGACTCTGCAATTTGATGGGAGAGCGGTATTTTTGGATACAATTAATAACTCACTTTCATACATACGTAAATAACACGACGGAAAGACTACTGCTCGAAAAAATGTCTCAGAAATGAAGCCATAGTCAACTATCTTTTTATGATTTTCATTAAAACGGTCGTAAACGTCTGAATAAATAATGACAATAATGTCAGATTTTTTTGTGTATGTTCCCCTCTTACTCAACAGCAACAATTCGTCGCATCGTTTTCAATTAGCACTCGCCATATTCAGCAACATCCTTGTTTACATAAGGAGGCGTTGAATTGTTATATCTATGTTAAATGAGGCAAAAAGTGGTCATCAATTAAATTATATAATGGTCAACTCGAGTATACGACGGATCCTTTCTTTTTCCATTGGGTCCAATCGTGCGTGGGTGTAGTGTGTCATCGCGGCTAGTAATGTAATGAATATGTATAATTCTATGATGAGGATTTTTTATGAATCTATTTAATTTACAATAACATATAATTTAGGTCACCTTGTATACTTACTACGCAACCTTTACAACATTTATATTTAATAAAAATTGAACTACTCTGTATAATATTTATATTATTTAGAAATTAGATTACCTTGAACAATGAAACTAAACTAATCAAAATAATTAGACAATGTTTTAAAACTCTGCATTATCTTAAAGCAGAGCTTTAGATGATTTAAATTAAATATACTAAGTGATATAGAAATCCGAACACCTAGTATAAATCATTTAATTTTCATATTTTGTACAATTGCAAGGGACAATATAGTAAACAAATGAACAAAATTTCTCTTCGATTCAACGAACTTTATGAAAAAAAAAAATCATTAATAATGTGTCGATGCATCACGGTGGGTTATACACTTTCTAAGGCGCCTAGGTTCGCTTCTATTATAATTAGGTGATTGATCTCCTCCTGTGGTATCTCATTCCAAGCAATTACTGCAATGCTGCAAATTAAGGAGTCCTCGGCCCATGATATCCCACACATGCTCAATTGGAGATAAATCGGGTGTCTTCGATGGTCAGGGCAACGAATTGATTTCAGCGTGCTCTAAGAAGTTCATTGTGGCTCTTGCAATGTGTGGGTAAGCATTATTCTGCTGAAAAGTTGGATTTGGCAATGTCTGAAGGTAGTGTAGGAGATGAGGTTCCAGAATTTTTTCGATGTAACGCTGTGCGGTCATGTTACCTCTAACGAAGATTTTAGGTGACCTAGAGCTATAATCAATGGTACCTCATAACCCCAAAATTCCCTCTCAAGGACCTGTAGAACCTTGACGTTGGTAAGAGGGCTTGAGTGGTCCTATGAGTGTTGGGGCGAGAACCGGCTGTTCAGTCGAACAGCCGTACTGAACGTACTGAACGGATAGCCGGGATGCGGCCTGACATGAGGATCCAGACGAATAACAGGTCAACCGCGCATCGTTGTGGCCGCGATGCGAGGATGTGCACAAGGCTGCCCGCGTGTTTGTGCCGTGCGTGGAGACCCGTAAGGGAGGACAAAGGGAACCTGGTGGCTGAGTCGCCCTCGTGATGCGTCACGTACGGCGGCAACACTCCACTTTGGCCCTGAGTTCTCCCTAAACGGGCGGTCGGAACTAACCCACTCCGATCAATCGGCTGCGTTGTAAGGTCAGACTTACGACAGGGTGAGCGGAGGGGCGCTCAATGGACCCAGCACATGTGCCAGGCACCCGTTCGAGTGCAACCCGTCCTTGGTGACTGTATCCCCTTGGTAGCCCTGGCGATCGATTATCGACGTTCCCAGTGCGGGCTCCGTGGCAGGTGGGAAGCCAAAGGGATGAAGTACTATCCATTAGCATGGACAAAAATAAAATAAATAAAACAACGGTAGTAGCAGGCAGGTCGCAAGATCAACCTGCTACTACGAAAAAGACAATAAATGTGGGTGAGTCCCTGGATTCCCCGCAACAAACAGTGGCTGCGGGCGGGTTAACTAATCCACCCGTCACCACAAAAGAAGCCGGCCTACAGAAGCAACCCCCAAAAAGGAAGCGCATTTGTGGAGCCGAGCTAAAGCGCAGAAGGAAGGCTAGGGAGGCATTGGCTGCTGCAAAGACAGCTGAAGCCCCCAAGACCCCTTCTGGTAAAGAAGCAACACCTCGGGTGAAGGTCCCGATGGAAACGGAAGATGGAGGCACACCGGGCGGAAGCCAGGAGTGCGCCACCTCCATCCCAGAGGAGCCTTCACACCCGTAAAGGTGATACAGTGTAACCTGCATCATTGTAGGGCGGCCGTGGCAACCCTTTGCCGCCACCTCGACACTATGCAGGACACAATAGCCGTCATCCAAGAACCATGGATTGTTAAATCCAGAGTTTACCTCCCTCACGACGCCCCCGCACCAACCAGGGGGCTGGAGCAACTCGTGCTACACTGTGAGATGGAGGAACTTTACCTCGTCATTGGCTGCGACGCTAACGCACACCATATCATGTGGGGCAGCGTGGACCCCAACAACAGAGGTAAGTCACTACATGAATTCATCATTTGTAACAATTTAGAAATACTAAACCGAGGCTCTGAACCCACGTTCGTGACAACTCGGAGCCAAACTGTAATAGACATTACATTGGCGACTAGCGGTATCTCAAACAAAATCCACGACTGGCATGTATCACCGTCGGTTTCAATGTCAGATCATAGGTGGATCAAATATACACTAACACATACAACCGGTAAGAAAACACGTTACCTTCGCAACCCGAGACTAACGGACAGGAATGCCTACATAGACAACCTCTCGCGGAGTCTGCAAACTTGCGAAGCTACCGGCCAACTTAATACAGTGGAAGACACCGAAGCCTATGTAAATACGTTTCAGCACTCCATTATAAAAGCATATAAGTACTCCTGCCCTGCGAGACAGGTGGAAGACTCCGAGAACGCCACACCCTGGTGGTGCGGAGAACTCGACCATCTCAGAAGAGCTGCGAGAAAATCCTTTAATAAAGCAAAGAAATCTAAACAACAGTCGGACTGGATGGTCTATAAAAACATCCAACAAGACTACAAAAAACTAATAAGGCAAAAACAAAGGGCAGCCTGGAGGTCTTTTTGTGAGGAGGTTGAAACCACCTCGGCAGCTGCAAGGCTCAAAAAGATCCTCTCCAAGGATCCCTCACGACAACCAGGTTGCCTAAAACGAGAGGATGGAAGTTACTCTTCTAACCTCTCGGAAGCAGCTGAGATTCTCATCAACACCCATTTCCCAGGATGTACGAACACCTCCGATGAAGGTTGGTCAGAACCCATACCCTCAAACCCCTCCAAGGAGGATTGGGAGGTGGCAGATCACCTCACGGAAGGGACACGTAGAACCTGGGCAATCAAAAGCTTCTCACCATTTAAAGCGCCAGGCTTGGACGGTATATTCCCGGCCCTCCTCCAATGGGGACTGGACATATTATCAGCCTACCTAGCCAAAATCTTCAGGGCATGTATTGCGTTCAGATACATCCCTCTAGCATGGAGAGAAGTAAAAGTTATCTTCATACCGAAACCTGGTCGTATAGATTATACACTAGCCAAATCACACCGCCCAATTAGTCTAACGTCATTTCTCCTGAAAACGTTAGAGAAATTGTGCGAAAGATTAATTCGCGAGAACGATTACGAATACAATGCACGCTAACCAACATGCATACACTCAGGGGAAATCAACGGAGTCGGCTCTGCACACTGTTGTAGATCGAATCTAAAGATCTCTGGACAACAAAATGTCCACCTTAGGCGTGTTCATTGACATAGAAGGTGCTTTTGATAAAACGACCTTCAGAAAAATGGAAACTGCTCTCTCCACGCATGGTGTGAACCCCACAGTGGCTTCCACACCATAGGATATGCAGATGACATAACCATCCTGCTAACAGGCAGATTTGAGACGGTGCTATGTAGCTTGATGCAGGAAGAACTCAAAATAATTGAACACTGGTGTAACGACCAGTCTCTGACCATAAACCCATCAAAGACTGAAATCGTCCTCTTCACAAAGAAAAGGAAACTATTAACAGTATTAAACCATTGATAATGGTCACTTTGTGTCCGAAATATATATTTGGTATTTCAAATAAACTGTGTGAAGAAAGGTTTTTAGTGCTTTATTTTATAATCAAGTTTATCTTCACGTAACTCATCCAATTAATTTACCAAAAGGAATCTAGGTAAGCTAAAGCTTCCTAAGCTCCTCAACACCCGGTTGACATTGTCGTCAGAAGTCAACTACCTGGGAGTGATCCTCGACGACAAGTTGACGTGGGAACCACATCTCAAAATGAAATGCAAAAAAGCATGCGTCTCCCTCTGGCAATGCCGGAGGGCTGTGGGGCAGACATGGGGGCTATCTCCCAAGATAGCACTTTGGCTGTACACAGCGGTAGTAAGACCAATGCTAATCTATGGAGCACTGGTTTGGTGGCCCAGAGCCAAACAGAAAACCTCACCAAAGCAGCTTACTCAGTTGTAAAGGATAGCATGCCTCAGCACGACCGGAGCAATGCGAACAACACCCACTGCAGCAATGGAATCAATGCTCTGCCTTCCACCTCTCGACTTATACGTAGAGGAGATGGCCACAGCGGCAGCACTGCGCCTAAACTCAGTTGGACTCTGGTACAAAGGAGGCAGGGCTGGCAGACACTGTCACCTTTTAGAAGAGGCTGTCAAAAAGACACCCTTCCTTGGAAGGAAGACAGACAATTTGCCACCCTGCTACGTCTTTAATAGACCCTATAATGTATCGATAAAAAGAGCGGGCGTGTAGAGGGTGGGGAAACCCTCCGAATTTACACCGATGGTTCTAAAACCGAAAGAGGATCCGGGGCGGGAATTTACTCGCAACAAATGGACCTCTCATTAGCTATACCCCTAGAGAAGCACACAACTACTCTGCAAGCAGAGATCGTTGGCATCATCCAAGGGGCGAAAGAAATCCTACACCGTGACATCCGTGATAGGAACATCCAAATCCTTACAGACAGTAGGGCAGCAATACTAGCAGTGAGTGGTCACAAGATCACCTCAAGACTAGTAAAAGAATGTCACAACACCCTTAAACAAGCAGCACAATCAAACAGTATTGAGCTGCGCTGTGTCAAGGGACACAATAATGAAGAAGGCAACAGCAAGGCAGACGAGTTGGCGCGAGCTGGATCGGTTCTCAGTGATACCACGGACGGGCCCCCGATCGCGCCAACACCGAAATGCCTCACTGATATCCTCAAACAGAATACTCTCAAGATGCTAAAACAACGTTAGGACAACACCTCAGGCTGCAGACAGGCCAAGGAAGCAATACGCTTACCTAATCTGAAAACAGCTAAATATTATTTGCGACTATCCCGGGGCGTCTTCTCACAGGTATCCTTACGGGTCACTGTCAGCTAAGGAAACACTTGTTTACTATGGGACTGGTGGAACCCCTCATATGTAGAGCATGTGAAGAAGAGGACGAGACAGTGGAACATGTGTTAACCACCTGCCCGGCTCTCGCCCATCTTAGAGAGTTCATGCCAGGGGAGCTCTGGCCGAACATGGCCAACATAAGGGATAACCCTCCAAGCGTTGTGCTGTCCTTTGTACGCCACCTTGGGTGGCTAAATGAGTGATAGAACAACGCAGGGCTGTCCCAGTCAGGGGGGGCCTAAGTGCTCTGGTCAATGATTTGATCACCCTTGGCAAACTCAATCCAGATCCAGAACCCCAAAATTGTGATGAATGTGCCTTTCGACAAAAAATTTGGATTTCTTCTGACGCTGGCCCGACCATCATGCATCCCGGAACAGAATACAGATTCGTCAGTAAACAATATATAATTCCATTCCTGGTCCCATATTAATCGTTCTCCACACCACTCTAAACGATTTCGTCGATGCTCAGCGGTTAAAGGAAGCACCAAGTGCGGCCGGAAGGGAGAAATATTGATGTGGCCATCATAGTAGTTACCCTATATTTTTCTCGAAAATTATGTGATTTACGCAAAAAGGGTATTCTTAATAATTTGTTCACTTCTGAATTCTCTATAATTATTTTTACTTTCCCTATATAGTATATATAGGGGGAGTATTGTTTTCGTGATTTTTTTTCAAATTTTTTTTTTGTGGAAATATCCGTTTTGGGGTCCCCTGAACCCAAAACACTAATTTCTGAAAAAAAAAAATTGTGTCTGGATGTGTGTGTGTGTGTCTGTCTGTCTTTATGTCGGTGGGTGCTGTATCTCAAAAAAGAATGATGGCATGAAACTTTAAGCTTAAGGTTTTATTGTTAAAAACTCGATCTGAAAAGCTTTTGGTAAACATTCATAAACCGGAAGTGGTTGTTTACTCGAGGCGTTTTTTTGTTTTTTCGTGATATTTTTCTAAATATGAAAATTTTTAAAAAACGGTTCAAACAAAAGTTAAAGGGAATGAAAAACTGAACAAGTTTTAGTCGAACATGTTTTTCATAAAATTTTAAACTTTCGAGAAAAAAAATAAAAATTGAAAATTTTGACATTTTTGCCAATTGCTAATAAACTATTGGAGATAGATAAAATTCATATAATAAATAATTGTAGCGAATTCAAAAGTGCACAAATTATTAAGAACAATATTTTTGCGTAAACCTCATAGTTTTCGAGAAAAATATAAGGAAAGTACTATGATGGCCACATCACCATTTGTTAACTTAAATATGGATCGTTTACTCATTCTGGTGCGTTCCTGTTCGGCAATAGCGTTGACAGAAGAATTTACTCTTTCAGGGTACGAGTGGAAGATCATCTAGGATGAACTCTGCCCAATTCTTGTGCAATCTAAATTATTGTGAATATTATTTATATTATTTTTATATGAGTTAGGTTTTTTTGTTAGCACTGAATTAAAACAGATAAATAAATAAATAAATAACACTGTTATATAAATTTCATGTAACTCTGGTAGTTTATTAGAAATTGGCAAAAAAGGTCAATTTTTTTTTCGAAAGTTAAGAATTTTATGAAAAATATATTTTAATAAAACTTGTTCAATTTCTCATTCCCTGAACCATTTGTTTGAAAAATTTTGTAATATTTTTCATATTAAAAAAATTGTCGGAAAAAAACAAAAAAAAAACGCCTCGAGTAAACACCCACTTCCGGTTTATGAATATTTACCAAAAGCTCTTCAGTTTCAGTTTTTAATGATAAAACCTTAAGTTTAAAGTTTCATCTCAATAGGATCATTCGTTTTTGAGATATAACGCCCACAGACATTTTCCAGCACGAAAACAATACTTCCCCTATATATACTATATAGGGAAAGTAAAAAGGCCATAAGTGCCTTCCAATCGGTCTTTCATGCTGTTCATATCACTTTTTTGCAAAGACGTGATGGTGGAGAAATGATCTCGTAAAGACATGGTCCTGTACCTCTAGCTCTTTGTGTCCGACCCTCTTGATCCCACATCCGACATCTTAGTATCTAAACTTCTGTGCACCCTATCTCTAATTTCTCGGAAAGAAAGTCCAGCCTCTCTAAGTCCAACTATCTGCCCTCTATCAAACTCAGAAAGTTGATGACAATTTGCGCGTCTTAACACCCTAGGCATTGTAAAAGATAAGAACAAGCTTAGAATCGCTCTCAGTAAAATTAAAATGTTTAATTTTATCTTGTGCAACAATAAATAAACGTTAACTTTATCTGATAAAGCTGAATCTTTAATCGTTTTTTCTTTTAAAATGATTTATACTGGGTGTTCGGATTTCTATGTCACTTAGTATATATCATAAAATATGTGCCAAAGAAGAGAAAAATCATTTAATAGTTTATATATTTCAAGTAAATAAAAATAAAAGAATATGAACAAATTATTCAAACGTACTTAGAATTTTATTTATTATTTACAGATTAGAAAATAAATAATCAGTATATATAATTTAACTTTCTTGAATTAAAATTTTGACGTATTCAATTCTAAACATCTTTTTTTAAATCTTTTTACGTTATATAAGTTCAGCGACTGTAAAATCTAT
This sequence comes from Ontholestes murinus, assembly GCA_963969525.1. NCBI lineage: Eukaryota > Metazoa > Arthropoda > Insecta > Coleoptera > Staphylinidae > Ontholestes > Ontholestes murinus. The sequence continues at coordinate 37,554,972 of OZ018392.1, read as the reverse complement.
TAATAATTGATTTTCCGCAACATGAAATCATGCGAAAACCTGATATAATATTAACCCAGTAAAAAAGTCAATAATATGATTTTAGTGACCTTTAATAAAACAAATTTAACGACTAATTATGGTATTTACCACTTTCACAAGCTCTTACTATGACAAGCACATATTTTATTGACAAAACGCACGCATTATTACTTTAAACACCCACGTATTGCGCAAGACGTCTTAAAGACGTATGCAATGTGCATCGTCATCATCATCATCATCATCAGAGGCGCCGTCCTAAGGTCCTAAATCATCCGTGTTGATAAATGGAGACAGTCAGGAGTGCAATAAAAGAACATAGATCCTTTTAAGGATATGTTCAGTATTTAGTAAGAGGAATATCATCGACGGCACAGATTTGTATAGCGTGTAGGACTCATGGTGGGTGATATAATGAAGTCGTGATGATGGTTTATAGCTCCTTGATGTGTTTGTTTGGTTTGTGTGCCGATTATGATCGAGGAAATATTTTTGAAAATTTTTATTAACGGAAATATTAATGTTTAGATAATAATTTTATAAATGTAATAATAACAAATGAGTGTGTGGTCAACTACACACCTTACAGATTTATTTTAAACTACGTTAACAAAATTATTTTTAAATTATAAGAATATCTAGTTAATGCATTCAAAATTAAGTCAAAAGTTTTTTTGTTTAAACATTTTTCGATAAAAAGTGTACACCTACCCATCCTACATATACAATTTTAATTTTAATTATGATTTTTAAACAAAATTCACACTTAGGTTTAAGTTTAACTTAAATTTTAAATATACTAAACAGTTCAATATAAAAAAATATTTTTATAGTTTTTTTAGAACTTTCATTTGTTAATGATTGAGTAATTGAAAAGAGGTTATCCCTATATAAATATTTTACTATCTCAATCTGAAAATAATCTCTAAGATTTTTTAAACTTGCAAAAATGAGAGTTTTAGTGCAAATAATCTTAAATATTATTCACTTTAATAGTTACAGAGTAAAGAAGTTTAAGGAAATTGGAATAGCATAAGGGCTAAGGAGGAGGCACCGAGGAAAATATTCAAGGTATAGAAGTTAGCAATTTAAGGTTAATTTCATCTTTCTTGAAGAATATGTGAATCTATTTGCCAAATTGCACGAAGGTGAACTGTAGGTTTGAAAACATCAACTCATTGTAAAGTGGTATAGAAGAGAAATAGAGAAATTCAGAAAGTTAAAAGTGAAACTAATAATGAGGAAGAAAATTATCAAGAGGAAACCTGTAATTATTTTCACTAGATTATGAGGAAACATGAAAATACAATATAAAAACGAGACGATGTACAAATATAGAAAAAGAAAAAGGTATAAAAAAGAACCCATGGTATCTGAAGCGACAGTGGACATAGTTTTAAGTAGAAGCAAGAAAATATTACGGTCTTCAAAACAAAAAAAAAGCTCACAAAGATAGACATATAAGCGTAGATAAAGACGTTCTACGTAATAACCGAGGTAAAATAAGTAATGATTTAGAAATAGATGAGATAAAAGAAATTATGAAAAACATAATAACAGAAAAATACAAATGAATTGAAAGCAGAGATTAGAAAATAAAAAGATGAAATTAAATAAATAGAGATTCAATGAAAGAAAGAAAAAAGACTCTGGTTGATAACATACTAGAAGAAAGAACAAAAACGGGAGAAAATGAGAAGAGGCAAAGACAGACAGAAAGATGTTCAAGCTTTTATTAAAGAAAAATTTACAAGCACAATCCAAAATAAAGAAAGAACATATGCTGAATAATTTTACATAGTGAATTAGAATATTGGTAAAGGAAAGAGAATAATATATATGATATTATTTTTTCCAAAAAATATTAGGATATATATAGAACGACATAACCTTAAAGGAAATAATGGTGAAAACATTTCAGTGGGATGAGTGTTGGAAGAGAAAGGGTGTTTTTAGACCTAAAAGACATTGGGGATTTGGAAGTACTGAGAAAAGGATGGTAATAGGGAAGAAAAAGGTATGGACGCCAGGGTACGCGGACGACATGGTACTAATGACGAGGGAATAGGAAGGAATGAAAGGGATGTTAAAGAGAGTGGAAGGATATATGGACAGGAAAGGTTTGCAAGTAAATGGAAATGGATGAGATTTAGGAATAAAGGAAGAGAGAAAAGGATAAAAGAGTTAGAGTGGAAGGGTGAAACGATAGAGTGAAAGTGTTTAAATATTTGGGCTTTATGTTTAAGGGAATGGGAGGATATGAGATGCATGCAAGATGGGTGCAAGGAAAGGCAATGAAGACGTGCGGTGTGGTGAGAGAGAAATGGGGAAGTTGGATTAAAGGAAAGTGAGTGAGTGTGACGTGTGGTTTGTAGGATGCGTGCGTGAGATCTATTTTGTTGTACGGAGTGGAAGTGTGGGGGGTCAGGAAGCAAAAAAGGGTTGAGAGTGAGCAGCGGTCGTTCCTGAGGCAGATGTTAGGGGTGGATAAATCGATCCCGGGTTACATACTGCTTCAGGAAACGAATAGAGAGTGTGTGTGGTGTGAGGTGATAAAGAGATTGGCTGGGTATGAGATGAGAGTAAGTGGTCTGAAGGAAGGAAGGCTAGTGAAGGAGGTGTGGAGGGAAAGGATGGACGCAAGTCAGGGCAGATGGGTGTTAGCGAGGAAGGGGATGTATGAAAGAGTGGGCTTGTGGGAGGTGATGGTAAGGGAATGGTTGGAGAAAGGGGTAAATGAGGTAGGATGAGTACATGAGAAAGTGAAAGAGGTTGAGAGACAGGAGAGACAGAATCAGATAGGAAACAGTGAATACAATGAGGGGTATGAGAAGTGGCAGGTACATGGGAGCAGACCAAGATATCTGGAGGGGGACAATATGAGGACAAAGGCGAAAATAATCATGGTGAGAGCGAGATGCGGGTCGGACGAGAGAGGAAGAAAGAGATGGATGGGTGAAAGTTATGGGGAATGTGTGTTATGCAAGGAAGGAAAGGATACGTGGGTGTATTGGCGGAGGAATGTAAGGGAGTAAACGTGGAATGGGTAGAAGAATGTAGAATTGTAGTGGAGTGGATGAGAGATGATGGGGCCAGGGTAAGGGTACTGAGAAGGCTGGGGTGGGAAAAGAAGAAGATAAGGGAAGACGAATTACGGGAAGAATGAAGAAAAGAAGAAAAAAGGGTGTATTGTAATGTATTGTAAAGGAATGTTATGTTTATCAATGCCAATAAAGGTCCTTTTTTTTAAAGAAATAAGATTTATAAGGGAAAAAAAGGCGAAAGGAACCGGAGTAAAAGTGGGATGCAGACAAATCATAATAAATGAGGAGAGATATTAGAGAGATGTTTTAGGGTAGTATAAAATAGCAGATGCAACAAAAAACTAATAAAAACAGCACGAGTAATGGATACATAAGGAATGGTAATTAACTATAAGAATGAAATATAAGATGCTGCAATATACCTGGGATTAAGTCTAAATGTAGCAAGATGATTTCAAGAAAAAGGAAGAGAGGGGGTAAATAAAAGGCTACCCCCACGGAGGGCGCAGAAAGTCTGACATGGGTTAAGTATCAGTAGTGTACTGGATAAATGTAGGAGTATTGTATAATAATAAAAGCTGGTATAAAATTAGAAAGTAAATAGATTCTAGATCTGGTGAAGGAGGAAGGTGGGTGTTTTGGGGGTTATTTTAATATAGGATTGGGGAAATCTGGGAGAGGAATTAGGATGACGGTGCAATGATTGAATGAATATCTCGGGATAAGTGGATAAACAATGAGAGTAGGAAGAGGAAGGAGTGGGCGATAGAAGAGAGGTGGAAGATATTAAATGCCTAGAATGGAATTGCGAACGCAAGAAAACATATATTGGGCTACAGGGACCGACAGTGATTGATTACAGGGCTTTTTTAAGGAAAGAAATGATAATAATGAAAGTGGAAGAAGTAACGAGATCGAACCATCAGAGGCAGAGATAAAGAAGCGCAGCAAAAACAAGTTAGATAAATGGAAGAGTTAGAGGATGTCAATGTGGAATACGGAAGAAAAGTGAAGGAAAACATTGGAAAATGTGTACTTAGTTTGATGATGAATGTCGACATGCAAAGAAATAAGTGAGTAAGTCGCTGAGGGAATACATACTAAGCGGATGGATAGAGAAAAATGTGGCGGCAGTATATGTGAAAAAAGATACAGGCTCTGGAAAGAACGAGTGAAGAATTGAGAAAGGGGTAAGAAAGAGATGAATAGGAATTACAAGATGGACTTCCATTTGGGGTAGGAGTGATTGAAGATTGAGTAAGAGATGGACTAAAGTTTTTGGTGAAGTAAAACAAAGGAAAGCAGCATACTTGGACTTACTAAAAGGTGAGACGTGGAAGGAGATAGTAAAGTGAGGAAAGAGGGGACTTAAAAAGCTGCTAAATCAGATATGAAGAGGACGTTGGGAATAGTGGTTTGTTACCAGAAGCTCAAGGGGATTTTAGAAGAGGAAGGGGGACAAGAGACCAGATCTTTACTTTGGCAAGGATAGAGTGATGGAGGAGAGGTGATGTATGGATGCAGTGTTCTTAGATTTATAAGCAAGGTGTGAGTGATGGAATGGTAGATTGAATAAGAAGAGTGTATAAATAAACATTGGTTGTTGGGAAAGTTGGAAATTAATGTATCAGATACATTTAGGACATGGATGGTATGTGACAATTATGCCCTTTGCTATTTAATTTATATAGTAGTGAATTAGAAGAAGTGTTTAGAAAAGGGAAAGAGGGTGGGGTGGTGATAGGAAGAAGAAAAGTTAATGAAAGTGGAAAGATATATCAATAAGAGAGGACTATTCGCTATAAAAGAAGGGAGTGAAGAGTAAAATAATTATAATGGAAGAATAAGGTAATTAAAAGGGTCAGTGCATTCAAATATTAGGATTTATTTTTAAAAGTACAGGCGGGTACGTGAAATATGTAAAATGGGTGCAGGGAAAGGTAAGCAAAGCGTGGAGTCTTCTGAGGGAGAAGTGGGGAAAATGGTTGTTGAGCAATTTTTGAGTGACACGTATATTATGGGATACTTGTGTAAATTCGATTTTAATGTATGGGAAGTGGAAGTATGGGGAACAAAAGTGTATAAGTGCTATAAAATGAAGATGTGTGGATTAGAGGAGGAGCACCAGTAAAAGGGTGTGAAAAACATGCGTGAGTGTACGGGAATTTAAGTGGAGAATAGAGCGAAAGAGTGTAGAAAAAGTGGGATTTATAGGATAAGGAGGTCAATGGATGGCGACGGGAGTTAGCCAAGGTACTTGAATAACAGGTCGGTATAGACGAAAATGTGTCTTTGGCAAGAGCTAGATTTGGTTAGGAGTGAGAGGGGAAAAAAGCTGAGTGAGGGAAAGATACGGAAATGTGTATTATGTGTGAGTAGAACGGATTCTTGGAGGCATTTGGCAGAGTAGTATGAAGAAATATGTGAGGAATCGGTGGGAAGAAACAAAAGGTTGGCTGAATGGATGAGGGAAGATAGTGCCGGGGTAAAGACTTTGACGAAATTAACATGGAAAAAAGAAGAAAGAAGGAAATTATGGTATTATTATTGTATTATTATATGCCAATAAAGGTTCTTTTTTATTATATGTACGTAAATATTTTTTCATATTTCTGCAAACAATTGAATACAATACAGAAATGGAATGACAAAAAACAGTAGTTGTTGCTTAATTTTCTGAAAATTTGTTGTTAAATCTATAAAATATAATATTGAAGATATCACTATTGTGGTAGATATTTCAGAAATTAAGCAGGGTAGTTTCAAACATTTCAAAAGATAAACTCTAAACTAATGCACTTACTATTTCTTTACCTCTAAAAAACATAGTAAGTGCATTAGTTTAGTGTTTATCATGAATTACCACGTACTAAAGGTCGCTACCATTTTTATCATTATTTCAGAAGCTATATTTACTTGTCTATCGAGTAGTTAGAAATTCATGCCAACGTATCGAAACACAAAGACCCAATGCAAATATAACTATGTTTAGATTGTAAAGATAAAGTTGTTGTCGTTGTTTTCATTGTTTGTGGTCGTAAAAAACAAGTATGATAATTTACAATCGCTGTGTAACACCTTAGTTAGATAATACCTTTTTGTAGGCCTAATTCGCGCAATACAGAATTTCTAAAATAATTAGGTAGCGTATTTATCTATTTATCAACAGCCAGACAAATCCGTTCGAAGGACATTATGTTAACGGTGGACGTGGAAGACGTCCTCGTGGTGGACTGGCAAGGAAGTAGCACCGACGGTACTTTCTGGAACCAACACGCACTGGAGGCGGCCCAGGGGTCCCTGGCGAGGCTCACCATCGATTAGCAGCCGCAGGCTTCGATTAAACAGTTTCCCGTTGGTGATACTTGCTTGGGCTTCCACGCCACGTCAACGTAGGGGCACCGGCTAGCTGTGAAACAGAGTAAAGAAACAAGAGAAAGTGTGTAAATTAAAACATGGGGCCGGAGAAGAAGAAAATATATTACAACAGAATAGACAGAAAATAGACATAGAAAAATTATACAATATATACAAGAGCAAGAGGCTTGAATCGGCGGAACCGACCAGGCTGACCACCGCTGCTGATGGCAGACGACTGGTAAAGAGCGATGGTCGGGCCTGGTTTTATATGGTGATCTCAGGTACCGCGGCTTTATTCTTGTCACGTAGGCACGGTAATTCTTGGAACAGGTAATTATCTTCGTTCGCCGAAAAAGGGTCCGATTTATTGTTCGGCACTGGCAGCTGCACATTTTGGAAAATTATTTCAATAATGCGGAATTTATGCAAATTATTATTAGGAGCAATGGGTAGCTCGTAAAATGGATTAAAATATAATTACGCATTTGTTACCACGTTCAGGTAAACTGAACGCCGGTAACAATTATTGTGTTTTTTATTGTTACACACTGTAAAGCTCGGAGCGATATTGATTGTGAAAAGTCGTTATGCTCCGTCGAGCAATTGCGCGTAAATATTTTCAATATTCGATTGGAATTTTAATTGAATCTTTTACGTATATTAATATGATTTAATATCAGTTTGAATCGTACAACCAATAACTCTTTCCATAAATGAAAAAGGTTTACGGCCTTAATAACTGTGGCCATGGGCAGTTTTATTGTAATGATCGCAATACTATGTGAATGTTTAATTTAAGGTAGTTTAAATTTAATTCATATGAACATATTTAAAAATGATGTTATAAATAACGCTAAAACGTGGTGTAAAATATTAATTTATACTAGTATAGGAATCTTTAAAATAAAGATTAATTGAGTTTTTTAAGGTAAATTTGGTAGAAATGACATGGGAGGCGAAAATTCTAGAAATTTAAGGAAAAGTCAAGGTTCTACAAAAAAGAGGAGTGAGAACTAAATGCGCATTCGTATTGAATTGCTGAGAGATGGGGATTTATTAAAGATATGTATTAATACTTTTCCATACGAAGGAAGTACCCATATAGCACTTCTGATCCTTTAATTGTTTTTACTTTCACAGGTCCTTAGTCGAAAGTATTATTTTATTACCGTTTTCAAAAAAGCTTTCGTTTCAGTGCAAGAGAAGTCTCACTTAGTGCAATGAGATGAAGGTAAAAACTATTGTCCATCGATCATGGACACCCGTAACTAATTACAAAAAATCCCAACCTTAAATAGATTGAGTAACGTCGCTCTCTCTCTCTTCTCATTCTAAGAATTAATTCCAATGGTCAATTACTTCAAATGTATATTATTATAACAGTTGTTTATAGAAAATTATAAACTACAGTCGAATCATTGTTTGCTGTTTCTCCAAATCGATTCAAAATTCATATCCGCGTTTTGTTTATCCAAATCCCGCCACTAATTGGGGCCGACGCGCATTTAATTCAATTAGAATCATAGTAATTAACTCGTAGCTAATTTACAAAAGCCTTGGGGCACTTATCCTCGCTGCAAGCGTTAATTGTACCCATTAACGATTCGATAAACGAAATTGATGAAAGATTCATCTCCACACTTACATAAGTGCTCGTGTTAGCGCGATTCAAGGCGAACAATTTGTTTATTTTTTCCTCCTTCTTTATTATTATCATTCGCACGGATCGTCGTTATATAATTGCCGCCTGTGATTGTTATTATTGCTGGTGCGATGCCCTTGCTCAATGTACTGACCTAGAGGGAGTTTTGACCTTTACATTGAACGTTTATTTATAATTGAAAGAAATGTAGAGAAATGATTAAAAGGATAAATATTGTTTCTTTTATTTGTAAGCAATCAACATTACAGGTTCTAAACCTAACGTGGTTTTAATAAAGTAAATATCAAATTATAGAAGATAAAAAAAAATAAAACAGGAAAACATTTTTTTATGTAATGTTAAAATATAAATGTTTAGTGGGTCTCTTTTAATACTTTTCATTAACCACAGATTAAACTAAAACTAATGTATACGTTTAGTAAATTAAATAATTAAAACTAATGTGTAATGATTTAAAAGTATTCATAGTGGTAAAAATATAAATTATTTTACTCAACATTCTCATTTGTATGTGAATAAATAGCTCCACTTCAATAAATTAAATATATTAAGTGACATAGAAATCTGAACATCCAGTATAAATCATTTTATTTTCATAATATTTTGTACAATTGTAAGGGAAAACATAGTAATCAAATAAATAAAATTTCTCTTCGATTCAACGAACTTTATAACCCTGGCCCGGTCATCATGCATCCCTAAACAGAATCTAAATTCGTCAGTAAACACTCTATCATTCCATTCCTGATCAGTCGTTCGCCCAGCAATTAAAGGAAGCGCCTAGTGCGGCCGGAATGAAAAATGCCAAAAGTGCGAATCCGGCGTAAATTGTTCGCATTCCAATCGGTTTTTCATGCTCTTCATACCACTGGTTTGCAATGGACCTGCTGGTGGAGGAACAATCTCATAAAATCAACAGTCTCAAACGCCGATCTGCATTTTTTGTGATTCTTCGACTTAGTCCTGTATCTCTAGCTCTTCGTGTTCGACCCTCTTGAGCCCATGCCGAAAACATCTTAGTATAGTATTTAAACTTCTATACACCCTGTCCCCAATTTCTTGGAAAGAAAGTCTAGCCTCTCTAAGTCCAAAGATCCGCCCTCTATCAAACTCAGAAAGTTGATGAAAATTTGCACCCTAGGCATTGTAGAAGATAACAACAAAAGATTAGAATCGCACTAAGTAAAATTAAAATCGTTACTACGGCAAAAATGTTAAACTTCACCAAGTGCACCAATAAATTAACAAGCTGAATAAAAAACCAAAACTTTATCTGATACAGCTAAAAGTGCTAAACTTCACCTTGTGCCCCAATAAATAAACAAACTGAATAAAAATATAAACTTTATTTGATACAGCTAAATTTTTAATAGTTTTTTTCTATTCACCAAAATAAGCTTAAATTTAAAATTTTATCAAAATAAAATTAACGCCGAGAAGATTCAAGAAAATAAAATGAGTTATACTGGGTGTTGGGATTTGTACGTCACTTAGTATATTAATCTTACTTATTCATTTATTTAATCTTTATCTATCATGCATACTAACAATGTAAGCAAATAATATATACAAATAATTTTGACTGCATTTAGAAGGGCACTCCTAGAAATGATCTTCATGACATACAGACTTACTGAAGTCAATAACTGGTGTGTTCTGGAAGGACTAAGTGTCAACACGGATAATGGAATACCCTTGCTGAATGGAGTAGAGATAAACCTCTCCAACGAAGTAAAGTATCTGGGTATAGTTCTGAATGCCAAGCTTACTAGGAATCGGCACATCGATAAAATCATGGCCAAGGCAACGATATCGCTTTGGGCCTGTCGGCGACTAATGGAAAAAGCCTGGGGATTAAAGCCCAAGTTCACGTATTGGCTGCATAGAACGGCGGTGGTATTCATTGACACCTATGCTGCCCTTGTGTGGTGGATAAAGACCCAAAAACTAGACACGCAAAAGAAGCTGAGTAGGCTTCAACGTTAACATGTCTAACCATCACAGGAGCCATGCAAACTATCCCAACCGCGGGAATGGAGGCAACTTGTGGCGGCCCTCTGACTACACCAGAGTAAGAAAACCCTGCCGGGGGACTGGACAGGACACTTAGAAATACTGCAGCGAAACGACCCGGTCCTCCTGTCCAAACCGATGGACATCATCTCCAGGAAGTTCGAATATTTGAACTACCGTTTAAGGTGTCGGCTTTAATGAGGAATTTTCAAGGAGTTTGGTCGGGAAATATCAGCCTGGTACACGGATGGTGCCAAGAATAACAGAGGTACTGGAATAGGCATTTATGGCCCTAACCAAAACCTAACAAATTGGCTCTAGGTACGACATCCACGATTTTGCGAGCGGAAGCAATTGCAATTGATATGTGCGCCAGAGAATGCCTGTCACCTAAATGGCGCGCATATATACATCTGCTTAGACAGCTAAGTCGCATTAAAGGCGGTTCGAGCCTATAGTCACGGCTCAAAGACTGTCTGGGAATGTCGAAGATTCCTTTCGCAACTGGCGAAGAACAACTCGTTGACCCTCATATGGGTCCCACTGCACGGGGATATTAAAGTCAACGAAGTGGTAGATGAACTCGCAAACAGGGGTGCAAATGCCACTTCTATAGGACCAGAGCCGTTTTGCAGACTCCCCAAGGCGCACAGAAGAGAGGTGGTGCAAAAATGGGAAGAGGACAGAAGACGCAAGCACTGAAACAATATACCAGGCCTATGTCAATCAAAATGACTAATCAAACTCGATCACAAGGTGCCTGAACTCACAAGCAACGGCCTAAGAACGTTCACCGGACTCATGGCAGGGAACTGTGCCCTCCGCTACCATTTGTGGAAAATGAGAAAAGAGGAAAGTGGAAATTGCAGATTGTGATTCGGCAGATAAAACGACCGAGCACATACTATGCACTTGTGACACGATTGTTCACAAGACGTTTCACACTTCGGCAGGGATCGATTATCCCCCGAAGAAGTGAGCAGTATCACCCCCAAGAAAGTTTCCAGGTTCATGGAAGACGTTGGACTGCTTGGAAAGTGATTGGTTAAGATCTGTTAGGTCAGGGAATTCAATAATATAATAACAAGCGTAACATCTCTATTAAGTATGGATTAACTTAGCGTATAACAAACTTGATATAATACACTAAATTATTACATAATTTTTTGATGCAGATCAGAACTACGACTAATTAAGCATTTAAATATTTAGGTCAATTCGTATTAATTCAAATTTTACAAAAAAACAATTTAAATTTAAAAAAAAAGGTAAATTGAGAAACGTTAACGTTCTATCAAAAAAAATATTTAAGATGTCAATATTGTGGTAGATAATAATAATTAGTGATGGGCAAGATCGATCATCTGAAGGATCGATCAATCAATGATCGATCAGTTGAAGTATCGAGCCGCTCGATCGAAAAGATCGAGCCGCTCGGAAAGATCGATCCGATCGAAAAGATCGAGCCGCTCGAAAAGATCGATCCGATCGAAAAGATCGAGTCGCTCGATCCGATCGAAAAGATCGAGCCGCTCGAAAAGATCGATCCAATCGAAACGATCGAGCCGCTCGATCCGATCGAAAAGATCGATCCGATCGAAAAGATCGAGCCACTCGAAAAGATCGAGCGGATCGAAGAGATCGAGCCGATCAGAAAGATCGAGCCGATCAAACAGATCGAGGGAATTCAGTTGATCAGAAAATCACTAAAAAAATAAGAAAATAAAACTACGTCATGAAACGTATCTGAAAAATTACAACCCCTCTAAAAAATGTTCTCTTCGAAAAACAGCTCCTTGTAAAATAAATCACCCTGGTGGGGAAATTAAAAACAAAAATCCGTCATGAAAAATCATTCCCTTAGAAAACTAGGTTGTGAAACGTATCTGTAAAATCACAACTCCTTTCAAAAATCACCCCTCCGAAAAACCATCCCTTGAAAATCAACTAATCCCCTTCGAATATATGATACAAATTCTGTGGCCTGTTATTTTTTACTAGATTAAATCGTTTTATCGCCATTATTGGCATTACTTAAAAATAATTATTTCGTAATAATGAAATACGTTTTAAAAATGTATATTAATTAAATTAAAAATTAGATACTGTAAAATTAACTTTTAAGATGAGTAACTATTCTGGAATAATTTCAAATCAATATCTTAAAAAGTTAAGTAAACAATGCTGAACGTTAAATACATCTTAAAAATACAAAGAAATCGACAAGGCCGCAAAAATGTGGACGTCGACAGATTCATCAATTTACACTCACTCAACGAAAATGAAAGAATTAAGAAGACGGCTTTTATTACATTAATTACTAGAAGAAATAACTTATTGAATTTGTTATTTTCTACATATTACATACTGTCGGTGAGTTTTATGCGTACGTGAAAATATTTATATTAAATAAAACACTAGTTTGGCACTTTTTTCACTTCGTTTATTTTATAGCTAAATGTACATTTCGGTCACAAAGTTTTCAATAGCAATTTTCAGTTTGCTATTGAAAATGGTCACTTTGTGACCGAAATGTACATTTAGCTATAAAATAAACCAAGTGAAAAAAGTGCCAAACTAGTGTTTTATTTAATATTACATACTGTATTTCTTTTTGTTAAATTATAAGTATATTTAGTAAATAAATAGCTATTATAAAATGAATCAACATAAATCTTTATTAAAAATGAATACTATTTAGTGACCATTATTAAATAACGTTAAAAATAACTAGTTACTTCTTAGTATAACCGTTATTGAAAAGTAATTATTTATCTCACCTCTACTGTCCAGTTATATTTTTAAGTGACCACTTTGATGAGAAGTACTATTTTGTTCATTAAATTAAATAATTACTAATTTGTTGAATTTAAATACGAGTAACAGTTGTCTATTAAATAGTTTATTACTTAACAGTACTTAAATTAATAATAATAAAAAGTATTTTTTAATCATATTAAATTAAAAATTAGAATCAGTAAGATTATCTTTTAAGATAAGTAACTATGAAAATTATGATACATCTGGAATAATTTTCAAATATTTATTTTCATTATCGTGAAAGATTAACCGTTGCTCGCTCTTATGGCTTAATAAAGGCTGCATAAAAGAGAATAACTTAAAGAAATAGTGTGATTCAATTATCGATCTTTCCTAGGCCGATCCACTCCAAAAAGATCGAGCCGTCAAGTGGTTTGAAATGATCGAGCCGATCAAAAAGATCGAGCCTATCAGAAAGATCGAGACGATCGGAAAGATCGATCCGATCGAAACGATCGAGCCGCTCGAAACGATCGAGCCGCTCGAAAAGATCGATCCGATCGAAACGATCGAGCCGCTCGATCCGATCGAAAAAATCGAGCCGCTCGAAAAGATCGATCCGATCGAAACGATCGAGCCGCTCGATCCGATCGAAAAGATCGAGCCGCTCGAAAAGATCGATCCGATCGAAACGATCGAGCCGCTCGAAAAGATCGATCCGATCGAAACGATCGAGCCGCTCGAAAAGATCGATCCGATCGAAACGATCGAGCCGCTCGATCCGATCGAAAAGATCGAGCCGCTCGAAAAGATCGATCCGATCGAAAAGATCGAGCCGATCGAAAAGATCGAGCCGATCGAGAAAGATCGAGCGGCTCGATCACTTGCAAGTATCGAGCAGTCGATCTTTTTTGATCGATCTTGCCCATCACTAATAATAACAATAAATGGCTTTATTTGTATATAAACAACGAAAATAGTAAACAAAGACAAAAGAATAATAACTAAGTAACTTAAATTAGTAAATCCTATTTTGGATATTTATTTATTTGGATATTTTAGATATTTTGGAAATTTAGCCAGGTAGTTTTAAACATTTCAAAAGGTATTTCTGCTTGTCTATCGAGCAGTTAAAAATTTATTCGAACTTATCGAAAAATCAGTTCATTGGATAAGTTGCAGATTTTTGGGTCTGAAACCTCAAATTTACGTAGCTCTTCAGCTTAAGTGAATGCAGATGTAAGTATGTTTAGATTTAGTCCTTATTTTCACTGTTTAAAGAAATTAAAAATATAAACAATTTTGTATATAGATTATTTAATCATGGCAAACTGCAACGGATGTAGATGTGTGCACATTTTTATTAAAATTATTTTTGAAGCCTTGCATTATTAATGAGCAATCTAAGAAGTGGATTAGAAAATATTTTTTTTGTTTTTATCAACTAAAGCTTTCTCTTTAAATAATTTACATATATTCCCCTTTGATTAGAATTTTAATTAATTAATTAAGTATTTCATCCGCCTTAAATCTATAACTAAAACGATCTCAAATATAACATTATTATAATTTCTTGGTTTCATTCTTTTTTCTTTGATTTCTTTATAATTATATCTTTAAATCCCAGTAATGATTTATTATTTTTCAAAGAAGCTAATTTATCGATTTATCTGGAACAGTAAAGAGAAATGTTACCTTAAATAAAACAACTTTCGATATAATATATTAGAAGTAGAGAAAACGTTGAAAGCGGGATTGATTAAAAATACCTGCAGGTGAATTATATATATTTATATTGATCATACAGGGTGTTTCTGTGGCCACACGTTTTTGATTAAAAACAAAAGTGTGTGTCTCTGATTTCAATGGAGAATTACATGATTGACATGATTTTGACATTAGGAAAATGTCATGGAAACACCAAAAAAAAAACTAACGAAAAATTAAACTTTTGTTTATATGTATAGTTGTAAACATTATATAATAAATACAGGGTGTCCCGGTAATGTGGGGAAATGGCTGGACCATATATTCCTGGGGTCAAAATATGATGATTTAACACAACTTATCTATATGAAAAAATTTACGGTTAAGCCGGAATTTGTCTTCAAAATTTCAATTTTTTTTATTTCTTTTGTTTATAACAATTGAACGCTTTATTCGATTTGAATGAAATTAATTATTAATAACTAACTTAATATGATACATCATTTAAGTTATTATGGACATTAGTGATTAACAGGAAATATAGAAAACAGTAGTACCACCACTTAAAAACAAAAATATTTTTTTATCTGTGCATCCAATAAAAACTAAAAAATACTGCTTGAAAGAGAATTTGATTTTAAAACTTTTTTGTCTCTTAAAAATATTTGATATCTTGTACGGTTTTCGCACAAAAAAATAAAATACAATTTTTTATCTAGTAAAAATAAAATCTGAAATATATATTTTTCGTGGCCGTCTGTGTTTAAAAAATATAAATTATGTAAAATAATAAATACTGAGTGTCTTCAAATCATTTATTGTTAACTTTATTATAGTTCATAAATATTCATATTTGCAGCAAACAGATTTCTTGCTTGTATTAGGATTTTGCGAAGGAAATTGTTTAAAAAGTGTTATATGTTGTTTTAACTTATTATATCAATTATTATTATTTAATTTTTATTTAATTGAGTAAGTTGATTTACTTATTAATGAGTCCAAATGAGCATACTATATTCATATTTTATTTTTTTGTGCAAACACCGTAAAAGATATCAAATATTATTAAGATACAAAAAAGTTCTTAAATTAATTGGTCTTTCAAGAAATAATTTTTAGCTTTTATTGGATGCACCAATAAAAAAAAATATTTTAGTTTTTAAGTGGTGGTACTACTGTTTTTTATATTTCCTGTCAATCATTAACGACCATAATAACTTAAATGTTGTATTATATTATGGTGGTTATTAATAATAAATTTCATTCAAATCGAAAAAAGCGTTCAATTATTATAATCAAAAGAAATAAAACATTTTAAAACTTTGGATTTTTGGGTATAGATATGTTGTGTTAAATTGTCATATTTTGACCCCAAGAATATATGGTCCAGCCATTTCCCCACATTAACGGGACACCCTGTATATGCAAATAAGGTAACAAAAAACAAAGTGAAACGAAACGCAGTTTTACTATGAAATTGCTTTCAGTAATTTCCAAGTAAACTCAACATCTTTACCTAAATATTATTAGAATACTTAGTAAATACAATATTCATGAATTCCTAGCTTCTTAACCCCTATTAACCCTTATTAATTAATGTTATCAATAGGGGTTTTTATTTTAAAAGTTTAAAATTGATTTTACTTCATTTATTTTAACATTTTATCCATTGCTCTCACCTTAACATTAAACCACAATTTCTCACTTGTCACAATTATATAGTTTATTGTCTCTATCCATTCTTTTCGCGTGTCGCAGTTGAAAGGGCGGCCTGTAACTGATGCAAAGCACGTTCTCAGCAGCATAGCCTTGATATAAATCTCTTTTCCCATGCACACTATAAACAATGCGTCATTTTTCGAAAATTTATGCTTCCTTTATAATTATATTAATAGCCGTTTTGATTAAATAATGCGGTGTGCTGTCGGATCAGGTTCCAGTTGCGATACCGTTTGGTATTTCTATAAGCCTGAGCCATGCCAGCTCGGGTCGTGTATAGATCTAGCTTGAGGATTGGTAATTGTATGTTTGGTATATGGAATTATTGTTTATTATAGCCAGGCCTGTTGTAGTAGACAATTAAGTAATAGTCTCCGCAAACATCAGTTAATTGTAACTGAATTAATTATATTTAATAACAATACAATGTAAATTAGGCTGGTTAGCGAAGTTCCAACATCGTAAGAGCAATTTAAAACATTAATTATCTTTCAAAACAAAAATATATAAATTTTCGCAAAAACTCAATATACAATTGATATTTTTTTCTGGTATTTGCTATTTATCGTTTGACATCTGATATACCATATAACTATCTGTCTATATTTCTCTACAACTTAAGATTTTATTTGAAAATTTAATTTTTCATCTTATTTTAGTTTTTCTGTCTGTTAATCATGTTATTTTACATAATCTGTTATATGTTATCCATCTTCAACTATCTGTAATTATTAATTTCTTTATAATGTGGATTTTTAATCTTGGCAAATGAAGGAACAAATTATGAAAGAGAAATACACTAAAAAGTAATCCAACTCCCAGAATGGAAAATGTTTTAAATGTTTTTGTATTAAATTTATATTCAGTTTTCGTGCCAGAACAAACGATTACAATTTGGCGCAGGTTGAAAAACGCCCGCCGCGTTTGTTGTAGCACCCTCTAACTCGGCGAGGCATAGACCGAATCAAATGGTCGATGTCTTCTTGTGGCAAGCGGTCCCAGGCCTGTTAATTACAGATGCGCAATTGGTCCCTGGTGGCTGTGGCAATCGCTGAAGTGTTGTTCCAACGCTATCTCATACATGTTCTATTGGCGATAAATCAGGGGATCTTGTAGGCCAATCTAAAAGCTCTACGGTAGTATTTTGTATAAAGTTCATGGTCGCTGTATGCCGCCTGGCGTTGTCTTGCTGAAAAATGGCATTGTTGAGACTATGTATGGCATTGCAACAGGTTGTAGAACTTCAGCGATGTATCGTTGGGCTTTTAGACCCCTAATGAACACCAGGGAGGATCTACTTCCAAGGTATATAGCGCCCCATACCATGATGCGAGGTGTATTGGCTGTGTGGCGTTCTAAGGCTAACTCTATATTTTGCCTTTTACTGCGAAATCGACGGACACGTCTATGGCCATCATAAGCAGAATCTGGACTCATCACTAAAGCAAATGAAGTTCCACTCTACTTCCTAGTTGAATTTGGCTTGACACCATTCCAAGCGACGAGCTCTGTGCAGAGTCATCGGTAGTACCTAAAACGAATGGAACGCATAAAGGCCCATGGCAAAAACTCTTCGATTAACTGTTTGCCTAGAAATGACACGTCCTGTTGCTGCAACAAAGGCATCTCGAACTTGCCGTAAAGTGTCGTGACGATTACGTATCGCAAGCAGTCTTAGGTGTCGTTCTTGCAAATCAGCAATTTTTTTCAATATAGTGAAGAGCTCAGCAAGAATCAGAGCAGGTGACTGGTTATTAACATGATTAAATTTGCTTTATTTTTCGGACAAGTGTGTGTACGATTTGTACACAAAAGCTTGAGATAAAGTAGCAAAAAGAAATAAGATCCATAGCTATGGAGGAAAGGAGAAAGGAAACAGAGTAAGAGTGGGCTACAGACAAATCAATAAACTGAGATATGGGTGGGGTGATTTAAAGAAGGGTACGAAGAAAATATCACATACAAAAAGAAATAATAAAAGATGCATATGAATAACAATGGCAATGAAATATAAGAATTATAGCAGTTTGGATAATGAAAGAGTTATGACTATAGGGTTTTGAAATACAGCTGGAACTAAAACTAAATACAAGGGCGGTTTGTGGCAATAGAATTTCGAGGATTGGGTAAATGGAAAGGACACTGTGGGATTAGTGGAAATGTTGATGATAAAGGAAGAGAGGGAGGAAATAAAAGGCTGGCTACCAGTGGGCCTTTGGTGGTCAATAAAAGAAACAACAAAGTCTGCAGCAAATGGAAGGGCGAAGGTTGGAATAATAGTGAGAATGAGAGAGAGAGAGTACGAAAGAAGATAAGGTGGAGTTTACGGAGGCTGGAAGAGGTCTGGCATGGGTTAAATATAAGTAGGGAGTGAAGTGGACAAATGTGAGAGTAGTGTATATTATGTTTAATGCTTGAAGCCATCACTTTGTGATACATCTTGAATCAGGAACTTTAAATGAAAATACACTTCGTTGATATCACACACAGGATTTATTACGTGACTATAGTTTCAACCTTTAAAAGGCCATTATCAAACGGCCTTTTAAAGGTTGAAACTATAGTCACGTAATAAATCCTGTGTGTGATATCAACGAAGTGTATTTTCATTTAAAGTTCCTAGTGTATATTAATAAAAACTAGGATGAAATGAGAAAGGAGATTGATTAAAGATCCGGCGAAGGAGGAAGGTGGGTAGTTTTGAGTCATTTTAATGTAAGCTTGGTGGAAGAGGGGGCTAGGATTAGCGATGAAGGTACAATGATTAAAAGAAGATCTCGGGATAAGTCGATACATTAATTAATATAGAGGGTAGGATGGTGAATGGTGAAGCAGCGTGATTAAATTGATGCACAGAAGGGGATTGGGAAGGTAAGAAAACATACTTTAAGCCACAGGGATTGATTTTAATCAAGAAGAGTACTATTTACCACTGAAAGTAGAGATATAGATGGGAAAAGATGAGGAAGTGGATCAAAAACAAATATGTGAGAAATTAGAGATATGAAGGTTCACTGGAATGAAGATAGGGCAATGGAAGAGTTGGAGAATGTCAAACTGGGATGAGGAAGAAAATTGAAATGTCGACATTCAAAGAGAGAAGTCAGAAGGACAACGAGGGAATGTATACGGGACGGATAAGCCGAGAAACATGTGGCCTTAGCAAGAAATAAGTTTAATAGTATATGTGAACGAGAGAGTCATAAAAAATGTGTAGAAGTGAAGCAGAAATGTAGAATACTTTAAAATAGTGGAAAAGAAAGAGAATAAAGAAAATAGTGGACTTCTATGGGGGATAGAAGACAAAATTATAAGGGGATCGATTCAAGATTTCACGGAGATAGAAGTGACAAAGAATTTAGTGAAGTAAAACAAGGAAAATCAGCAGACATGGGCGGACTAAAAGCTGAGATGTATAAGGAGATAGGAAATATAGGAAAGAAAATATTTAAGGAGCTGTTAAATCAGATGTGTAGAGGGGAAACCAAAATATCGCCATCATGGAGAGTGGTGATTATGTACCCGGTACATTAAGAAGGAGATGTTGCTAATGTAGAACTACAGAGGAGTAACGGTAATGAGTATCGATTATAAGATTCCCATGACTATAGTGAAAAAAAACAGCTAGAGTAGGACGTTGTTATCAGAAATGCAAGGAGTTTTTAGTATAGTAGAGAGAGTGATAGAAGCGAGAAGATGTGTATATGTAGCGTTTTTAGACCTAAAAGCAGCGTTTGATACAGAACCTAGGGAAAGTTTGCTAGGATGTCTAAGAAGGAAAGAAATAAGTGATGTAGTAGATTGATTACAAAAAATAGTATCAAGAAGCATTGGTTGTTGCGAAAGTGGAAATTTATCTATCAGCTAAATTTAGAACATGAATAGTTGTGAGGCACCCCCTCGTTGAAACGTTTATTTAATTTATATATAAGGGAATTAGAATAAGTGCTGAGGAAAGGGTAAGCAGGTGGGGTAGTGATCGAAAAATGCAAAGTATGATGCATATGCGGGTGATATGGTATTAATGGCGAGAGATTGGGGAGGAGGACTTGTTGAAGAGAGTGCGTGAATGTAGGAAAGATGAAGTAGATGCGATTTAAGAATTAATGAAGGGAGGGGAGAGTAAAAGAATTAGAATGGAAGAGTGATGTAATTGAAAGGTCTAGATCATTTAAGTATTTAGAATTTATTTTTAAAAGTACAGGCGGGGGCGTAGAACATGTAAAGTGGGTGCAAGGAAACAAGGAAAGCGTAAAGTATTGAGAGAGAATTGTGAAATTGGTTGGTGAACAATGGGATGCGTGTGTGAAGTCGATCTTTATGTATAGAATAGAAGTATGAGGAACAAGAGTGTATGATTGCATAGAGAGAGCAACTATGGTTTCTGAAGCATATGCTGGGGTCAAAAGTCAACTCCAGGATGTGGAAATGCTATATTTTCAAGAAATAAATGGAGTAAGTTTGCAGCGTGAGGCAATAAAGAAAATAATATGTAACTCGCCAGAAAGCGTGCATGGGTGTAGGGGAATCCATGTGGAGAATAGAGAGAAAGAGAATGTATGAAAAAGTAGGGTTATCAGAGAATGTAGTCAATAGATGGTTAGAGCATGGGGTAAACTTCGCTTGGGTGAAAGAGAAAGGGAAGGAAGTAAAAAAAGGACTGGATTTAATAAAATGTTTAAAAGGTGGTAAGTGCACGGGAGGATACGAAGGTACCTGAATAACAGTCAGCTCGGTATAGAGGAAAAGGTCATTTTGTCAAGAGCTAGATGCGAATCAGAAGAGAGAGGGGGAAAAGCTGGATGGGAGAAAGTTATGGAAAATGTGTATTATGTATGAGTGTAAGTTCAAGTACCCCTTGGAAGCATTTGGCAGAGGAGTGCAAAATGAGTGTGGGAGGAATGGGTTGGAAGAAAAAAAAATGTGACTGAATGGACGAGGGAAGATAGTGCCGGGGTAAACACTCTGATAAAATTGGGGTCTTAATATTCTACTAGTTTAAACTGTTTTTAGTTTCAATGTCATAAAAAACTTAAAATGCTATTTTTTTCAATATAAAATTTTAACCTGTCATTTTAACCTATATGCTGCTTAACTAAAATACATTATCTGCCATTATCCCATTGCATTTTCCCATCAATCCTCTCTTATCGATTATCATTATTATATCAGTCTTCTGTCATCTTTCATTTATCATTTTTATTTGATTATCTGTCATCAGTTGCAATTTCGCATGTCATCTGTCACTTATCATTTATCATATGTCATGTGTTATCCGTTTGTCATTTGGCAAATATTTTAGCTATTAACAAATATATAAATAATAACAAATATTGTCATCATTATAAAGCACACATTTTATATACAATTGATTGTTTTTTCACAAGTGGAAAAAGTGCCAAACTAGTGTTTTATTTAATATTTCATGTGTTATTTGTCATTAGCGTTTGTTATCTGTAATCTGTTATCAATTGTTTATGTGTTATATCTCACCTGCTGTTTGTTATCTGTTATCAGTTTCTCATTTGGCAAATATTTTAGCTATTAACCAATATATAAATAATAACAAATATTGTCATCATTATAAAGCACACATTTTATATAAAATTGATTGTTTATTATATATTAACTGTCAATTTATATTTGTATCATTTAATTTATATAAGCTAACAGATGTCATTTGTCATCTATCATCTATCATCTATCATATGCCATTTACAATTAGTCATCTTTTATTTGTTACCTGCTATCTGTTATCTAGCATATGTCTTATATAATCTTTTATCTGTTATTGTCAGCAGTCTACCATCTATCATTATTTAACATTTGTCATTGATATCTATTATTATCTGTCATATGTCCTGTTCTACAATTTTCAAAGCGTTTCTTTCCTGGTTTTTTGTATTAGACTTTCTCCATGTCTATAATTCTAAAGTTCTCAGTAGTAAGATCTTGTGTAACCTAAGAGTAAGTAAAAGCTTTACAGAACTTTTTAAAAATACTTTTTATGTTCACTCACTCTAGTGCTAAAATTTCTGCCAGTCTGTCCGTAATATACACAGTCACAATCCCCGCACCTTATCTCGTATATACCGCACTTGTCCAGTTTTTTCTTCTCTGATTTGTTATTTAATAAGAAATCAATATTGTATAAAAAAACTTTAACATGACTGGCATAACATTGTATTGAAAATAACCATTTAATTACGGACGAAAATTTCAGAACTTTGTATTCAGGTAATAAGGGACGTGAATTGAAACTGCGAGAGGGCCAAGAAATTTATAAAGTAATTAAACTTGGAAAACCCAATTTGGAACTCACCCATCTCGACTGCCCTTATTACCTGATAATCTGTATAAATACCGGCAAATTTGTAAAAAATTGTACATATCTCCTTGATAATGGCAATAGAACTCACCCATCTCGACTGCCCTTATTACCTGACTTTAATCTGTATAAATACCGGCAAATTTGTAAAAAATGTACATATTCCTTGAGAATGGCATATAGTTTAAACTAGTCTGAGTAAAATTTAAAAAAAAAAACAAGTGAAACAAACTTAGTAAAGTGTTTTAATCAACAATCGAACTACATAAATTATTAACCTTGACATTATATTTGACAATTTTTTTCTACATTTATCTGATGAGTAATTGCATTGCAATTTCTACAAACCACAAAATAATTAATTGCTAATTTTGACTACGAAGAACAGTTATGATTACATGTTTACCCAAAAATAATTAATTGCAAGTTTTAACATGGAAAGTAGGTTTTGATACCATGTCCAATTAATTGCTGCTTGGTGAGACAATATTTGTCTGTATAAATATAAAATGAATTCATGAATAATCATACTACATATCAATGTTGTACCGTTGATTAACACATCATGTTCTCACAACTGAGGAAAAAAAGTTACCAGTTGAGTCATTGTTTACATATGTAGATTATCCTCAATGCTGAACAACGTGAGAGAAAAAATACATTATACATACCGTTAAGATAAAGGAAAGAAAGAAAAAAAACTCGATCCGCTACCACACAGCTTCATAAATATTCTCACCTGAAAAAAAAAATAGTTTAGTAGGTTATACGTACTCATGTGATTTGTATGTAAATAAATGTATTAATTTCTCATTTAACACGTTGTGAAAGATTTTTAATTGATTAAAGCACTGATTAAAAATACGAGTACCTTTTTTAAATATCACACTCTTTACTTTAATAGTTTAGACTATTGTTTCGACAGATTGTGCCTGTCATTTTCAAACTTTACTTGAGATTTACATACAATTTTTCAATGAGTTTGGTCGTTAATGAGCAGAATTTTTGTAATACGTTTAATTTTGTAAATTTTAAGCCTTTTTCGGCGAAATGAATTATCTCGAGTACATCTGTGTCAAAATTGTAATTAGAACGAAAGTTGATTTTTCATTTTTGTTGTTCTTATATGCTCTCTGAGTGTAATTTTAAAATTACGACCCGACTGACATTTCACGTAAACTCAAACCAACAATAGTAGGTTTTCTGTAAATTTCGAAGTTAAATTTATTTTCTACTGTTCTTTTAATCGACAAAACTAATAACTTTATATTGACAAATGTAGGATAAAAAATACGATTTTTTATGTTTTTACCATTGTAAATTGTTATTAACTGCTTGCTCTAATGTAAATTTAATATTGTTCTCGGTTAGATACTGTTGTAATTATCTTTAAAGGCTAAAATAATGGCATCCACATAAAAAAGGCACTCGTATTTTTATTCGTATATATAATGTATCACAAAGTAGAAGCCTTCGCAATTACCTATTGATTAAATCACTTTTATTGTTTATTTTTTCGTTTAGTTTCAACTTTAAGTCTTAATAGTTTGTACAACTAAAAGCAAAAACTACTCGCAGAAAAGTAAGAAGCAAGTGAAATTACCAAGTGATTTTACTTAATTTAAAATCCTTTACCATAGGTTAAGTGGGAAATTAATTAATCGTACAATTATGTACAAACAAATTAAGTGTTTAAATCAATTTTTAATTAAATAATAGTAATTTAAATTTTACTGAATTGTCCGAAGTCAAATCAAGAAAACAAGGAAATAGAGAGTTATCCCTTCAGGCATTCGTAAAGATAGATTATGCTTTTGTAGATTTATTTTTAAACAAAAACGAAAACTTGTAGTAATGTTTTTAATGCATAAGCATTTTTTGATTTTGATGCAAACTTATGACCTCAAAGCTTAGAAATTGGAAGGTAATTATTAAAATTTATTGACATCATATTCTAAATAAGAAATAATATGATATTTTTTAACGTTCATATTTTCCTAGTTTATTATTATATTTACTATTTAACACTATATTGATTTTTCATGCCTATGGTTTAAAACAATTTCCCTAGTTATTCAAATTAATTTCGAATTATACTACGAGGTGTATGACTGTATGAAGTAAATTCTTGGTACATATCCTTTAAAAATATCCTAACCCCACATTACCCGGGCGACGCCAGAAGCAAAAAAGTGTGCTCCTGGAAATTTCCTAGAAATATCCGTAATCTCTTTCCTAAATCATTCACCAATAGATTGATTACTCAGAAAATAAATCACATTTAAAAATCTCAAATTATGCCACAGGAACGGAAATATGGTATTATAACATGTATACTAAAATCTGGACAAGACACCTTAAAAGTCATAAGTTCATTGCCGGCTACCTTGCTTCCAGTCTTGGGTAAGTTATTCATAACCATCCTAAAAACAAAACTTATGCCCCACATATTACCACATCCTTCTATATCAATTTTATTTTATAAATTCTTAAATCTAACTTTCAAACACTGCACCTTAAAAATCAAAAATAATTCATAGTCTTCCTAAATATTCACAAAACCTTCAATGCAGTATGACATTGACGTTTGCTGTTCAGATGTTATTTCTTAAAAACCCAACTTAAAAAATATTTATTGCTGTGACTATAGTTTCGAACATTCACTGTTCATTATCAAACATAAAGTACCTAAAATTAATTAACAGGTGTTATTTATATGCCTTCGAAAAGAGGTGAGTACATCAGGTCAGTCTGGTCATTAAGAAGGGAAAAACCGGGATTAATTTTGGCTTTATGAATTTCTAGCGCTTCCAGTAAATCCATTTTACGGCCTTTATCCGCAAAGTGGATTACTGAAAGTACATCCTTGCCGAAAGTATGATTATTTTCTATTAAATGATTAGCAAAAGTTGAGTTGTTATGTTTTAATCGAAATGCTCGTTCGTGTTCTTTTAGCCGTGTTTCAAAATTACGACCAGACTGACCGATGTAAATTCCTTTAAACGCTATAATTTAATAAAAGACAAGTAAATCTGTCCTAAAAACCGCGGGTCGATAGTCGTTGATCAAAAGTAAAATGATATTTGAAGAATACCAGTATACACTAATAAATATTATACGTAAACTTCTGTTAATAACAAAGATGTTGGTTGTCTTTACTAATTGTAAAAAAAATAACAAAGCTTTTCAACTTTTTATGATATTTATCTGCAGTAAAACATTCCACATATATACAAAATCCATTAAATTAAGTATTCAATTTCAGAATTATAATAAATAAAACACTTTGTAACTTTGTTTGTATAACACTATTTATTTTCTGTTTACTATAGTTTCGGCATCTCAACGTGCCATTATCAAAACATACAATGAGTTAAACTACAATTACAGGTATATATATAGAAACAAAATTTAACAAACAGCGGTGAAAATTGGAGTGTACATCAGGTCAATCTGGTCGTTAATTAGGGGTATTCCCGGATTAGCGCGTGCCTTGTGAATTTCAATTGATTCTAGGAGGTCCATTTTTCGCCCTTTTTTGCGTAATGGATTATGGAGAGTACATCCTCGCCAAAAGAATGATTCTCCTCAATTAAATGTTTTGCAAACGTTGAGTGTGAAGTGAAGTAGAAGCCGCAAAAATTAATAATATTATCAGAATTATAATCTTTGTGCTTTATCTAAAGCAACTCAAATAAAAAATAATCAACAATACATCATTACCTAAGCAAATTAAATTTTACTACAGTCGATATTCAAACCACAATTCATTGGAACAGATCAACTTTTACCCATTAATCACAACCGACTCGTGTGCGCGTGCTTTTTTTTTTTCAATCAACATTTTGGCACGCTCACAAATCAAAATCTGCTCGGATATAAGCGCCAGGAATTACTAAGTGAAAATGGATAGACGTTGCACAATCTGCTCGAGAATGGAACGTGCGGTAATCCATCTAATTCCCGAGTTTCGACAGGTTCAAACAATTTTTGGACACCCGCACAGTAAAAGCAATTTGGTTGTGAAATTGTTGGTTTTAAATGGAATAATCACAGGTGCTATATGGGTTCCTTGGATTTGGATTTAGCTTGTTAATGGGAGTATTTTGTAACGCTAAATTGGTTGTCAGTCAGATTAAATATAATTTGGTAAAATTTTGTTCCAATTATTGATCGTTTAAATCATTAAGATAACGGTTGGGATTTTTTTCCAATTATTATTGATCGTTTAAATTGACGTATTATTAAATAGGTTGTCAAAGATTGATCTTTATTTATTTGCAAAATATCATCTATGTAGGGTATGCAATTATAAATATATATATTTTTAAGTAATTGACTCATTAATCTTTTACATAAACTAGTAACAATAGATAGGGTACGACCTCTAACTAGCTTGTAAATCAAAGAATGGACATAACTCCTGAACAGATACTTGAGATGTTATCTCGTGATAAAAATACCTCCGGCGACTAATTGCACAATTAATATCTTTATCTCGCGTGTACAAAGCGCCATTCAAGACATCAATTAGCGAGAACGTCTGCTTCAAATGTCTTAAGGCTCGGTCGGGACAAAAATTAATGCACATATTAAATGCGAACACTGTACATCATTAATCCAAGCAATTCCGTTTTCGTTCAATGGCATCTAGAACATTAACACCGTCGATGATGCAAATGATAATAATAATTAAGTGTGTACGTGATGGCGTGAATTTATCAAATCTTCAAGGATTATTTTCGGTAATTAATAACGTTGTTGTCTTCTATTGTCGCGGATTTGCATTAGCGTTGCCCAATAAGCACCGGAAGTTGATGATAAAGTTAAACGCTTCCCTAGTAATTGTTTAGCTTAATTTAAAAACATGAACATTTTAATTGTAAATTACTTCCATTTTTAATCTGCAAACCAGGAATATATCCAAGAACTTAAGCAATTATCAGTTTTTTATATAAAAATTTTCAACCGTTTTAAGTGAGTTAAACTGTTTTTTATAGTTATTATTGTCAAAAATTCAACACTTGATAATGACCTGCAAAGGTCGAAACTATAGTTGTGTCAAAATTGATAATATATTGTAAACATTGTTTGTGTATATTATACAATAAATAGTGGTATAAAAACTTAAAAAATATTTTCATTTAACCTTTTTTAAAGACATTATCGTTTGTATAAATACGGCCTATAAGATTGAAGAAAATGTGAACCAACCATTATTCTTACTGCTTTTCTGAAAGATCTTTTAAATTGGTGTTTTAATATTTTTGTCTTTTTTATATTGTTTTTATTAGAACTTTCTTCATTTTTCTTTGAATTTTTAGAAAATTATCCTTTTATTTAGTATTTAATTGTTTAACTTGAGTTTTAATCCATTTATTTTTGTAAAATTTTTATTTGTTCTTTTTGTTAAAAATATAACCTGGATTTTTAATGAAATTCTATTTCTTTTTTAATTTAAGCTATATTATGCTACTGAATTATACATAACTTTATTTTGGAAATTCAACATTTTAGCTAATTTTAAAGCGTTTTGAACTAGTTTTTTTTTAATTTTAATTATTTTTTAAATCTAATACGTTTTCAGCCGTTTTATAAGTAAATTGTTTGCCAAAGTTATAACACTTTTTTAATGTTTTAACTTAATCGTAAACTGTTCTTTAACCTCTATTAATCGGCTAAATTTATTATGTATCTATTATTTATCTATCATATTAATATTCCATTATTTAAATAAATCTTTTTGTGATGTTTCTTTTGAATTTGGTATCGATCTTTCATTTGTTATTTATTATTTATCTGCGTTATGTATTACATTTTACAATATTGGCTAAATCCCGTAAATCCGTTAAATTATGATAATAATAACTAGCTATTAGTCCAAATTATAGTCACGTGTAATTTTAAATAAAGTGGCAAAACAAAGTTATTCTGTCTCCTTGTTCATTATAATCATTGTTTAGATCAAACATGTATCATCTTGAAATTAATCTCTATTTATTGAAAAATATATCTTTTATATGCTGTTTATCATCTATAATTAATCATTCTTCATTTCAGTAAGAATTTCCAAATTTAATGTCAAGGTCAGCATAATGTGTATATATATATATATATATATATATCTGTCATTTCTATTTACTTTTTACTTTCCCTATATACGAAGTATATACAGTTTTGAGGTCCCCTGAGTCCATTGCACTAATTTCTGGAAAACAATTTTGTGTGTGTGTGTGTGTGTGTGTGTGTGTGTGTCTGTCTGTCTGCCTGTTCGTGGGCGCTGTATCTCAAAAACGAATGATCCGATTAAACTTAAGGTTTTATCGTTAAAAACTGGAACTGAAAAGTTTTTGGTAAACATTCATAAACCGGAAGTGGGTGTTTACTAGAGGCGTTTACTTGCTTATGTTTGAGACTATTTTATGTGGCTATATGTCACTTTAATATTTATTAATATCTATAATTTGCAATCTTAATCTTTAATTATTAGTTTGAATTTGTCATATATTATCCATCTGTCAGCTATTATGTATTATTTCTCTCTAATATCTATTGAATTTACAATTTTCGTTAAATTTGTCATAAATCTGTTATTTGTCCGTGTTGCATTTTTCATGAGTTATTTAATTTTTTATTGTTTAGCCTAATCTGTCATCTTACATTTGTCAATTGCTTGTCATCTTTAGTTATCTCTTTATTTATTGTAATTTTCATCTGTCATCTTATATCTATATATCATCAGATTATTTATTTCTTAAATTTTTTTATTGTTTCGGTAAATCTGTTATTGGTTATCCCTCCGTGTTATTTGATATTAATTTTATTTTGTAAATATATAGCTTATATGATATCTAATCAGTAATTGTATTTTAAATGGCTTCCGCTAATAAACATTATTATTATTATCTGTAATTTATAAGCTTGTGATCTATATGACACTTTTAATCCATCATCTATCTGTTTAGTAATCCATTGAATATACCATTCTATGTTAAATCTGTCATCTAGCATGCGTCATATATTTCTTATCTACATTTACTTTATTATTGTTAGACTATTCCATTTATCTGAAATTTCTTATTTATCTGTCAGATTGTGTTCATTTTCTATTTATTTGTCATCTTTTATCTATCATAATCTATTTGCCATCTGTTTTCTTATTATTTCTACTTAGTTTTTCATTGTTTGGTTTAATCTGTTATTTGTTGTGAGATATGTTTATGTAATGTACATTCATTTTATCAGTTTTATGATAAATGTATAATTTGTCATTAAATTTTCATTGCTTAAATAAATGTCTTATCTATTATACTCCATCTATCTGCAATTTGTGACCTCTATTCATTTTTTTAAATTAATATAAATTAATCTACCTTATTCAAAAATGTATTATAAAAAAATGGCTTTGCTTTAAACAGCAATCAAATTTTAGATTTTTTAAATTTGGCATCTGTCATCAGGAGTCGAAAAGTTGTTTATTGATGGGGTTATGGGTGGACGAACGGGTAGGAAAATTGCTAATCAGTTTGGAAATTCTATGTTCGACTGAGGATAGCAGAAAGTTTGTGCACCGTTTCATTTGGGTGTCCGGAAGAAGACGACAGTATCTTCTGAGAAGATGGCGTATTTGGTTTTTAGTTGTTTAATTGCTGAGTTAAAATAGTCAACTTTAGTTAATTTATATATATATATATATATATATATATATATATATATATATATATATATACAGGGTGTCCCGTTAATGCGGGGAAATGGCTGGACCATAGATTCCTGAGGTCAAAATATGACGATTTAACGCAACTTATCTATATCCAAAAATTTACGGTTAAGTCGGAATTTGGCGTCAAAGTTTCAAAAATGTTTATTTCTTTTGTTTATAACAATTGAACGCTTTATTTGATTTGAATGAAATTTATTTTTAATAACTACCATAATATAATACATCATTTCAGTTATTATGACTATTATTGGTTAACAAGAAGTATAAGAAACAGTAGTACCACCACTTAAAAACTAAAATATTTTTTTATTGGTGGATCTAATAAAAACTAAAAAAATACTACTTGAAAGACCATTTAATTTAAAAACTTTTTCATCTCTTAATAATATTTGATATCTTTTACGGTTTTCCCACAAAAAAATAAAATATATATTTTTTATCTAGTAAAACAAATCTAATTTTTCATCGAATCGAAAATAAATGTTTTTCGTGGCCGTCTTTGTTTAAAAAATGTAAATTATGTATAATAATAATTATTTAGTGTCTTTTAACAATTAATTTTTAACTTTATTATAGTTCATAAATATTCATATTTGGAACAAACAGATATCTTGTTTGTATTAGGATTTTGCAAAGAAAATTATTTGAAAAGTGTTAGATGTTGTTTAGATTTATTTATTAATTGATGTTATTTAATTTTTATTCAATTGAGTAAGTTTATTTATTTATTAATGAGTGCATAATGAGTATACTATATTCATATTTTATTTTTTTGTGCAAAAACCGTACAAGATATCAAAAACTAGTAAGAGTCAAAAAAGTTTTTAAATCTAATGCCCTTTCAAGTAGATTTTTTTGGATTTTATTGGATGCATCAATAAAAAAATATTTTAGTTTTTAAGTGGTGGTACTACTGTTTTTTATACTTACTGTCAATCACTAATGGCCACAGTAACTGAAATGATGTATTATATTATGGTATTTATTAATAATAAATTTCATTCAAATCAAATAAAGCGTTCAATTGTTATAAACAAAAGAAATAAAAAAATTTGAAACTTTGAAGCCAAATTCCGGCTTAACCGTAAATTTTTGGATATAGATAAGTTGCGTTAAATCGTCATATTTTGACCCCAGGAATCTATGGTCCAGCCATTTCCCCGCATTAACGGGACACCCTGTATATATACAGGGTGAGTTTTTTTCGATGTTCTCTATGGGGATCTCGGAAACTATAAGAGATAGAGAAACGGTTAAATGGAGAAAGAAGTGTAGATTTACGAGACGAATAAAATTCCACTTTCAAAGTTTTCAAAAAAGTCAAGGGTAACTAGATATTTTGAAAAAAGTAAAAAGTGTCAATTTTTTCAAATCAATATATCTCGGTTATTATAACAGATAGAAAAAAAACTGTAGAGGACAAAGTTGTAGATAATTTTATGCAGATTAATAAAAAATAATCAGAACATTTTTATCGCCATTATTTTTCGAGATATGACGCAAACTTACATTTTTTTAAATGGAAACCATAGTTGGCTGTGACCTCATTCAAAAGGTAATTTTTTTCTCTTTAATCTAATATGGCATACGACATAGTTATTTCTAAAAATGAGTGAGTTATAGTCATTTTAAATTTTATTATAAATAAAAAATGGATAGCCATGAAAAAATGAAAGTAAAACAATTGCAGTTGTTTATAATATTAGCAATATTGTAATTATTTTACAGAGATAAATCAAAATGAAACAACTGCATAAAGTGATTCTGTAATTATCAATATATCAATGGGAGAGAAATTTTAATATTAAAAAAATATGGTCAAAGAGTCCACTATTAATACTATTATGACATAAATTATATCTTTTTAAAATTGAATTTATCGCTTTTTGACTATTCTCATGTAAATTGAATTAAATGTTTCAATAACAACTAGTTTATGATCCTCCACAGATTGATATGATTTTTCATATACTTTGTTTTTTACAGAACCTTACAGAAAAATTCTAAAACGCGCAGATCGGGAGATCTAGGTGGCCCTGGGATTGGTTTATTTCTTCCCACTTATGAGTTAGGAAAAGCATCATTTAAATAATTTGTAAAGCCAACATGTTATTAGGTAGAGCACCGTCATATTGGAACCATTTTAATCTTGCTTGTAATGATAAATTTAAACAATCGAGCGTATCTTCAAATGTTGTCTGAAGAAAATGAAAGTAATCAGTTTCACTTAGTGAGCTTTCAAAAATATATGGACCGAGAATTCTTAATCCAAACACACCATGGATTAAACCCAAATTTAATTTGTAGTTTTCTCTGTGAAACTTCTCATGGATTCTCTTAAGTTCATCTATGTTCATTGTGGCGATTAAAAATACCACAATTAGTGAATCGCGATTTATCTGTTCATAATATTTTTGTAAGAAACGTATTATCCTCTTGACAAATAAGTTTATACCACATACAGAAGGCCATTTGATAATTACAAAATTTTATTGTTATGCTGGTTTTTCAGTTTTATTTAACTTTGTAGAACTAATAATTACAATATTGCTATTATTATAAACAACTGCAATTGTTTTACTTTCATCTTTTTCATGGCTACCCATTTTTTATTTATAATAAAATTTAAAGTATCTATAACACACTTATTTTTAGAAATAACTATGTCGTATGTCATATTGGATTAAAGAGAAAAAAAATACCTTTTGAATGAGGCCATAGCCAACTATGGTTTCCATTTAAAAAATGTAAGTTTGCATCATATCTCGGAAAATAATGGCGATAAAAATTTTCTGATTATTTTTTATTAATCTACATAAAATTATCTAAAACTTTGTCTTTAACAGATTTTTTTCTATCTGTTATAATAACCGAGATATATTGATTTGAAAAAATTGACACTTTTTACTTTTTTCAAAATATCTAGTTACCCTTGACTTTTTTGAAAATTTTGAAATTGGAATTTTATTCGTATCGTTAATCTACACTTCTTTCCCCATTTAACCGTTTCTCTATCTCTTATAGTTTCCGAGATCCCCATAGAGAACATCGAAAAAAACTCACCCTGTATATGTATATATACAGGGTGTCCCGTTAATGCGGGGAAATGGATGGAATTTGGCTTCAAAGTTTGAATTTTTTTTATTTCTTTTGTTTATAACAATTGAACGCTTTATTTGATTTGAATGAAATTTATTTTTAATAACTATCATAATATAATACACCATTTCAGTTATTATGATTATTATTGGTTAACAAGAAGTATAAGAAACAGTAGTACCACCACTTAAAAACTAAAATATTTTTTTATTGGTGGATCTAATAAAAATTTA
Organism: Ontholestes murinus; assembly: GCA_963969525.1. Taxonomy (NCBI): domain Eukaryota; kingdom Metazoa; phylum Arthropoda; class Insecta; order Coleoptera; family Staphylinidae; genus Ontholestes; species Ontholestes murinus. Next base: position 37,521,302 of record OZ018392.1, on the reverse strand, counting down.
AAAAAATACTGCTTGAAAGACTGTTTAATTTAAAAAGTTTTTCATCTCTTAATAATATTTGATATCTTCTACGGTTTTCTCACAAAAAAATAAAATATATATTTTTTATCTAGTAAAAACAAAATCTAGTTTTTCATCGAATCGAAAATAAATGTTTTTCATGGCCGTCTTTCTTTAATAAATGTAAATTATGTATAATAATAATTATTTAGTGTCTTTTAACAATTAATTTTTAACTTTATTATAGTTCATAAATATTCATATTTGGAACAAACAGCTATGTTGTTTGTATTAGGATTTTGCAAATAAAATTGTTCAAAAAGTGTTAGATGTTGTTCTGATTTATTTTATTCATTGATATTATTTAATTTTTATTCAATTGAGTAAGTTTATTTACTTATTAATGAGTGCATAATGAGTATACTATATTCATATTTTATTTTTTTGTACAAAAACCGTACAAGATATCAAAAACTAGTAAGAGTTAAAAAAGTTTTTAAATCTAATGCCCTTTCAAATAGATTTTTTTGGATTTTATTGGATGCAGTAATAAAAAAAATATTTTAGTTTTTAAGTGGTGGTACTACTGTTTTTTATACTTCCTGTCAATCACTAATGTTCACAATAACTGAAATGATGTATAATATTATGGTACTTATTAATAATAAATTTCATTCAAATCAAATAAAGCGTTCAATTGTAATAAACAAAAGAAATAAAAAATTTTGAAACTTTGAAGCCAAATTCCGGCTTAACCGTAAATTTTTGGATATAGATAAGTTGCGTTAAATCATCATATTTTGACCCCAGGAATCTATGGTCCAGCCATTTCCCCGCATTAACGGGACACCCTGTATATTACCAAAAATGCCATTTACCTTTCGGTGTAGGCTTGCCATCTATTTATCATCTTTAATTTATCATTCGTATGTCATTTACATCTTTCAAATCATGTTTTTTAATTGAATTCTTTATTATGTAGCAAAATTTTTCATTTTTTATCTATTTTTTGTCAACTGTCATCTATATAGTTATTTTAGATTTAAAAAGATTTAAAATTAATTGGATAATAATAATAATGGAAATAATTAGAAACATATTTGAGACCTCCAATTCCTTAGGCATGTTCAAGAATATTATTAAAAGAGTCTTAATTATATGAAAATGCTTAAATTATAAATTAGATAAATATACCTTTGTAGATGCTGTATTTACTATGAATGTTCATAAGTTTGAAAGTTTTTTTGTTTCAGCCTATGTTACTTCAAAATACATACAGGGTAACGCATAAATGAAAATTTATATATTTTGAATGGATATTTTGTATACTTTTTAATAATAATTTTCTGTCTGTTGTTATATAAATATTGAAAAGTGAAATCATGGCCACCCACCTACATTGCATTAGAAAGTTTAAACCCTAAATAAAAAAAACATATGTAAAGTATTAAGAAAGATTATTTTGTTATATTTAAATTTATACATTTTAAATTGAACGGCGTCTCTAAAAAAATATATTATAATTCTTTAATAAATTCGAATAATGAAAGAATTTAAATTAATTAAAATCAAATAATTTTTGGATAGTGATAAAAGTAATAAAAAATATATAGGGTGGGTGAAAGTTCTCTATCCCATCCTCTAATTAATTTTTTATCAAAAAAAGAATTGCCTTTAAAGCAGACTGGAAACAAATTATTTAATAATTATAAATGTTTAACAACTTGAGATTTGAATCGATAATGTCATATACTTTCAAATTTAAGCCAACAAGCTATTTCTAAATTAATGGAAAAAAAATATAATATGTAAAAGAATCAAACAACTGTCGTCAATATACCTAAAATACAGACGGCAATTATCAAATCGATTTTATGTAACAATAAAAAAATGAATTGTCCTCGTTAATCGGCGTCATAATTACGCAATTAATTTGCTTAAATTCTTTCCGATAATCAATACGTTTGTATTAATTGCGTGAGTGTGCTTTGCTTTCGGTTTATGCAACTAATTATGTGGGTTTGTTAATTTTTTTCTCCAAATCGTTTCCTCATGTCTATTGGTAGTATTTAAATTTATTTAAATTATAACACTATTTGTTTAAGTCTTATATATTTTTTACTATACTGCTACAATGGTTTAATGGTTTCGACACATTGTGTCTTCTTCGTGCAGGTGAAGTAAGAGTTATTACCGGCATATTAAGTATATGACCGTATAATCGTGCACAATACGTAAGTTTTGATTAATTAAAATATTATTATTAAAACTGATTAAATTATTTAAAAACAATTCGTTGCAATAACTGTCCCAATAGATAAGATAGTAATAATAATTTCATAATTTCTTAACTCCACGATCAAGAAACACAAGGTAAATGTGGTCGTTTATCTTTTGCACATTTGTCACATTCTTTCTTAATCGTCCACGACACAATGATTGCAAAATTGTGATGTTGCATTAAGTAAGCGTCTCAAATTTCAGGCTATAAATTTGTTAAACGTTTTCCGTTCGACCAATAAATTTCGCGAATTAGAAATAAAATATTTTTTCTTCATAATAATAGACTTAAGGATTATAGATAACAAGTATTTAATGTGCAAGCATAACAAATTCTGTGAAAAGTTTAAACTACGTGTTTTGCAAATATTAAAACCGCAAACAGGAAATTGTTACAGCTGCTTTGAATAATATTATGTAATTGTTATGATCGTTCAACTTTTAGACGTTAACAAATGAGTAGTCATAGCAAAATGTTTGATTTTTAACGATTTTATAATTTTCGTGCTTCAAATTTACTATATTTTATCTTAGTTTACAGAAGGAAAGTGAAAAAAGTCATTTAATGATTCAATTTGACATTCACGAGTATCGCATTACAATAACTAATCACGCGTGTCGCAAGCGACGATATTTTTTTTATATAATCCTGCAAGAAAAAGTGCATTCCATTGTAATCTATCGGCTATGTATGTAAATGCGTGTGGATGTTCTGTATTATTACATAAAGGAAGACATTACTCCTCCGAGACATTTAGTACACGATTGCGTAATTGTTGTTTATTATTTAACCTGCTGAGGTGAGAAATATGAAAAAATATCCCACGGGTGTGATTCGCGTTTTTATTAAATTTTTTTAGGGAATTCGTTATGTTACGTTGCGTGACAACGAGATGATCACGCAACGTAAGATTGATGATTTTATTGTTAGATGGGTTTTAAGAATAATACAGGTATATATATATTATATTATTATTTTTTTTTGTTCAAACCTCCGCCAAAATTAAAATGTTAATCCATTTTTTATTATTATTCTTATTTGAGTACATATATACAGGGTAATCTACTAGCTCGGTGACAAACTTTGACAGATGAAATTTGACGTTATTTTAAGCAAAACATATTATATAACATGATGTCCGATTTCGCTTCGTTTAAGAGATATAAGGAATCAGAGTTTGCTTTGAAATAATTTAAATAAAACAGTAATGTCACTAATAAAATAGCGATGGTCATGATAAAACAACAAATAATTGCCTGTCATAATAAGAAAATTGTTGTTTATTGTATTGTTTGTCATGATCTTCTGGTTGTTATTTCAAAAATGTATACATTTTCCACCGAAGAGTATGCAGATATAATTTTTGTATAAGGATTTTGTAATGGAAATGCGAGAGAAGCTGCAAGAGAATACCAGCGCAGATATCCAAACAGACACCAACCTGTTCATACAGTATTTAGTTCGCCATTTCGTAGACTTCAAGAGACAAGTAATGCGGCTCCGCAAAAAGCTATTCGTCCCCATGAAATAAACATACAAAAAGAACACGATGTAATTGATGTCGTCTTGGAAGATCCAACAATTAGTACTCGCCGTATAGCAAGACGTTTACAAGTGTCTCAAAATTTTGTCTGGCGAGTGTTGAATCGAGAATTGTTACATCGTCAAAATGTTTAAGCGCTACAACCTGGAGATGCGATGCACAACAACGTTTAACATTTTGCTACAACAACATGGGCAAAATTGTGAATTTATTTCACTGGTATTATGGTCAGATGAAGCAAATTTCACGAGGGATGGCATAAATAATCATCATAATGACCATTTGTGGGCTCTTCAGAATCCACATGCAATTAGAGCACGCCGATTTCAGCAATGTTTTAGTATAAATCTCTTTCCATTACAAATTAAAAATGATCGTTTGAATGCGGACAGATACAGACATTTATTACAAAGTACTCCGTTCGATTTAATTGACTACGTACCACTTAATATCATCCGAGGAATGTGGTTTCAGCACGATGGTGCACCACCGCATTATGGAGAGCAGGTTAGAAATTGGCTGAATACACATTTCACAAAGAGATGGATCGACCGTGGAGGTCCAGTACATTGGCCACCACGGTCCCCGGCTTTAAATCCATTAGACTATTTTTTATGGGGAACCATGAAGCAATTTGTTTATCAAGTTGAAATTACTACTCGTCAGCAATTACTTGATAGAATTCAAGATGTCGTCAACCACATAATAAATACGGAATCTTTAGTGCGTCGATGTGATGCTTGCATAAAGCTGCAGGTGGATATTTTGAACACATATTGTAACTTTTTAAGTTTAATTTTTTACGTAATACTTACTTGTTTTGTTAATTTTGTATAATAAACTTCAAGTTTAAGCTTTCCTTATTTTTGCAGGCAACTGGTTGTTGTTTTATCATGACCATCGCTATTTTATTGGTGACTTTATTGTCTTATTTAAATTATTTCATAGCAAACTCTGATCCCATATATCTTTTCAACGAAGCGAAATCGGACATCATGTTATATAACATTTTTTGCTTAAAATAACGCCAGAGTTCACCTGACAAAGTTTGTCACCGAGCTAATAGATCACCCTGTATATATATTTTTTTTCACTTTAAGCTATCTGTGAGCTTTTGACAATTTTGACGACTCGTTGTAGTTTTTAAAATTAATATTATATTACTATTTTCGGATGAACACAATTAAAATTACTTCTATGAATTGTATAGTCAGGGTAGCCCTTTTTCGTAGGTATGTGTTTAGCATTAAGTTAATGATGACACTAGCATCAGCATACCTTCCACAGGAAGCTTCCAACTCACCCCCAACTCCGGAGCTGGAAGCGTTGGTGGTGCACTGTGAGAAAGCGGGCATACTCCTCTTAGTGAGGTATGACTCCAACTCACACCACCAGGTATGGGGATGTCAAGAAAACAACAGCAGGGGTAAGTTGTTGCATGACTTTATACTAAGTAGGAACTTAGATATAGTAAATAGAGGTAACGAACCGACCTTTGTAAGCTCCCATTACCAAAGTTGTATTGACCTCACGCTTGCTAGCACTCACATTACAAGGTATGTAGAGAACTGGCACGTATCTCAAAAAGTTACAATGTCAGACCATAGATGGATAAAATTCCAAATTACATTAAGAGGCTCAAACACTACCCAGTACAGGGATCCAAGACTGACAAAGAGGGAAATTTTCAAAACGACCCTCACTAAGATCTCTCTGGCTCTGGCTCTTTACCTAGGGATCTAGGTAAAGAGCCAATAAAAGATATACCCGAACTGGAGAATATAACTAATGCTCTTCAGAAGGGAATCATATCAGCGTACAAGAAAGCGTGCTTTCTAAAAACTAGAACAGACGAGGGACCCACAAATGCGTGGTGGTGCGCAGAACTAGAGGCGCTTAAACAACAAGCAAGAAGGGCACACAACAGAGCCATGAATATGCAAAACGAGTCCGAATGGAACAAATATAAAATAGTACAACATGACTATAAAAAACTGGTAAGACAAAGGAAGAGAGAGGCCTGGAGGCTATTCTGCTCCAAAGTAGAACATGCCTCGGAAACAGCCAAAACTCACTAGCCTTAAAAGGGAGGACGGCTCTTACACGGACTCACCTGAAAACACAGGCAAACTCTTATTGAGGACCCATTTCCCGGGCTGTACCTTTAACCAGGAGGGGAGCCCCATGGATACCTCCACAGAGTCCCGAACCAAACCGGATTGGGACCTGGCGGGCTCCATCGTTACCAGGGAAAAGGTAGACTGGGCAATGAGGAGTTTCTCACCATACAAATCCCCAGGGTTGGACGGGATTTATCCGGCTCTAATACAATGAGGCAAGGATGTTATCCTGGACACCCTCGTAGGCGTGTACAGGGGGGTGTATTGCCTTCAGCTACACATCCTATGCTTGGAGGGAAACTAAAGTAATCTTCATACTAAAACCAGGACGCTTAGACTACACCACAACGACCAATAAGCCTCACATATTTTCTATTAAAGATACATTAGGAAACAGTCTTAGTGAAACACCCTTTACATCACAATCAACATGCATACTGTGAAGGCAAGTCGGCCCTGCAAACCTTCACTCTGGCGACTTTTATGGACATTGAAGGAGCCTTTGATAAGACCTCCTTCCCAAAGATAACAGCGGCACTTCGACGCAGGGGAGTTCCGATGGCTCTAAGCAAGTGGATCTCCAACATGTTGCAATGGAGGACAGCCAAGATTTCAATAGGCGACACGAAACTTGTATGCCGGGTCGCAAAAGGTTGCCCACAGGGAGGAGTGCTGTCTCCCCTACTATGGAACCTAGTCGTAGACGAGCTTCTTGAGGCACTGAATAAACAGGGCTTCTACATAGTAGGATACGCCGACGATATAACGATCCTACTTTCCGGCAACTCGGAAAGTATGCTAGCGAAACGTATGTCAGAGGCTCTTGACACAGTAAACAAATGGTGTACATACCAGGGTTTATCCGTAAATCCGACTAAAACGGAACTGGTACTGTTCACAAGGAGAAGGAAGATTTCAAACCACCAAGCTTTCGGGGCGAAGAACTCACCCTGTAAGAGAAAGTCAAATATTTGGGCATTCTTCTAGATAAAAAACTAAACTGGAATGCCCACCTGACAGAGAGATCTAAGAAAGCATGCATAGCCCTCTGGCAATGCAGACGAGCTGTGGGGAAAACATGGGGACTATCTCCAAAGGTAACCCTATGGAGTGCCCTTTTGAGCGTAACAGGAGCCATGAGAACAACACCAACAGCGGGTTTAGAGGCCCTGCTGCACCTGTCACCCTTGGACATATTTATCAGAGAACAGGCAGCAGCGGCGGCAATAAGGCTTCGAGCAACAAAGACATAACTTGTAAGCAACGGAGGAGGTGGACACCACATAATCTTAGAGGATCTAAGGAAAAGTAATCCCGAGATTATGATGCCGGTGGACAACATCCCTCGAAAATACATTTTCAACAGGAAGCTTCAAATAGACCTGAGATTCGAAAACTCAGGAATAGGAAGCAAGCACAAAGACATTCACATATACACTGATGGGTCGTCAACGAAATCAGGGGCTGGTATAGGAATTTTCTGCAAAAACCTATCCCTAAAAAACAGTACTGCTATAGGTAAAGATAATGAGCACACCAACAATGGTGGAACTCGTGGGTATACTATATGCAGCAAAAGCAATCTCTGACAAGAAGATTAAGGGTAAAACGGTAAGCGGACCGAATCCCTCCCTGCTGCATCAATCAGATGCCATAAGGAGCGATGGGACAACATACCTGGCTGTAGAGTCTCAAAAAGTTTCATCGCAATGAACAGCAAAACGGCAAGATACTGTATGCAACTGTCCAGAGATAATCTACGGAAGGTGGTAGGGCTTCTTACAGGACACTGCAATTTACGATCACACCTGTACAAACTGGGACTACAATCTAGTCCTATCTGCAGAGGGTGTGAAGCAGAAGAGGAAACCGCGGAGCATGTACTGCTAGACTGCCCCGTGTTATCCAACCTACGTAAATCCACGATGGGAGAGGGATGTCTAAATCCATCAGACATCCTTAGAGTCCCTCTTGCTGCAGTCCTGGCATTTGCTGATGCCTTGGGTTGGCTTTACCGTGGCAAGGAATGAGGACTCAGATGGGAGGACGCACAAAGGGCCCATTGGGGTCTACGTGCGGCGGAACTCTCTGCCCTCCCATCGATTTAAACCAGAACCAGAACCAAGTTAATTATCTCGGACATTGTTTATAACTGTTTTTCTTCATTGTATTTTGTAGCTCTGATGATGCTAAAAACCAATTAGCGAAATATAAGCTAAACTGAAAACAAAGGCTTTTTAAGAACAACATACCAACATTTGTTCCTCTATTTGGACATAACCCCCCGTTATTTCCCCTTTATAAGTGAATGTCCGTTATTTAATTTTTAATCAATATATATATATATATATATATATATATATATATATATAATATAATTCTTTGTTGTTCAAAGTTTACTGAAAGTAATTTAAATGAACAATTTTAATTTGATATGCTAAGTAACGAAAATAATCAAGTTTACTTTGATATGCTTTTTTGAAATAAGTTAAAGGCAGCACAGTTTTTGTTTCTGTGGGGTCATGCGGATAAAAAACTTTACAAATGAAAACCAACGAAGAAACTTAAAATTAAAAAATTATGAATTATACAATATCTGAATTAACGGATAATCAGTTAAAACTGACAAAGCAATAAAATAATGGAAGGAATCAACAGAAAACATTTGAAAGATGGTGTTATACATTTTGGAATCGGGAACTTTAAAAGATTTTGTATGCGTTTCTTTTAAAGTTCCTAAAACCACTTGAATCAGAAAAGTATAAACGAAGCAAACTCGACAAAAAAAGTTAAGACAATTTAACTTCACTCTAGAAATTAAATAATATTATTATCGTTTGCTAGTCGCCGCACAGTGTAGATGATTGCTCCAGAGTCCCTTATACAATGTGTCTAAACCATGCAAGCAAACTAAATTTATATTAATAGTGGCAATTCTACCAAACCTACCAACTGCTCTCCATCATGGCTTCAGGCTCCGACTCTGAGGATAAATTCAAAACTCCTAAGAAGAGAGGAATTTCTCGAAAACGATCATATTCTGACTGATATGTAGGGTAACACAACCTTCAAAATGTATAGCAAACTTCAACAATGACGAATCGTCATAATCTAGCACAAACACAAAGACAAAATAACAATTTAAACACACCTTCTACTGCCGACCCGTACGCGCGCGCGCCACGTTTTTAATCTGTGCTGTTTACAGGTGGACAGAGCAAAACACATTAAAACGTATTATAATCGTATAAACAAGACATAGATTAAAGTTTACAATAAATTATAGGTTTTTTTATGTTACAAACAAAATTTCAATAAAAACGTATCGATTTCCGTAAATTAAATAAATTACTAACAATTCAAAAGTGCAAAAAGAGACACACCAAACCAATGGAGGCAATCCTGAACATGAAGATACACTTGACTAAACAAAATGGCAGATATGGACAGGTCAGTAACTCATATACGCGTTTATAACCCATTCTCATTGCATGATTATATTCTAGACACCTACGCCACAAAATTTAACAATCCTCAGTTATTGACCGAAACGAATTCTTAAAAAAAAAATTAAAAAAGGGTGCATTGAATCTTTTGATATTGATACTCATGCATCGATCTCAGGTAAATAATAGCTTATATCAATAATACCCCTTATATCAATATTAACAACATCATTATTGACCATTATTGACCCCTCCAATACTTGTAAATTAAAAAAAAATAATTTCAAACTGTCCTTTACAGCCCACGCATAATCAACAAAATTATGACAAGAGCTCGTCACATTCGTGCACTAACTTACAAAAACCAAGGCTTTTCCACCGACACAGCCGTAAACATATATACCTCTATTTGTCGACCTCTTATCGATTACAGTGTAATCCTCTTTAACCAAATTAGTTCTTCTACTCTACAGCACTTCAACGTCAGCGAAACGTGAGCCCTACGTATCCTTACCAAACCAAGATATTCCATCAACCCAGATCACAATCCCTCCAATGTTCTCTTTTACGAAACAATCCAAGTCACTCAAATATCAAAACGTATAAACAGCCTTGGTGTAAAATTAACCAAAAACCCTTCTCAATAAATTCTGCACTCCCCCAAACCCCAACATCGTCCCGAAACATAAAAATTCTCCAATCACTCTAAATTAATTTATCAGCTCGAAACATCCGTACAGTTAAGCTAGATAGCAAATGTATCTATTGTTTTACATAATTTAGAGACAAAACAGGGCAGAAAGACCGATGGTCGATAGCCCAAAAGAAGGGAATCACCCTTTTTTTACTTCAAATGTATTTGATATAAATGTATTTATGTTTGATCAAATAAAGATGTTATCCCCTCTGGTTAAAAAAGACAGTTAACTTGACACAAGTGTTAAAAACCTAATTGATCATTGATACTAGTCAAAATAATATTTTTTTTAATTGTCAAAAACTGAAAACAAGAGAAATTTATGGCACTTAAAAAATAAGTTAAATATTGATATAAACCTCTCAAAGAAAACAAGTAAAAATCTTTATCAATTGCCTTTTAAGAATTTATCACAAAATATTATTTTATCTTTTTAAGATGACTAACGTTATATTAAATTTTTCAATTTTAATTTTTTTATTCCAAAATTACAAAAGCAAAATTTTTAGCACTTCACATCAAAGAATGTATATGATTTTCAATTTTTAATTATTCAGATTCCATTTTCCAATTTATTTATTAATTCAATTTTTATAGATTGTTTTGAGTTTGAATAATTTAAAACATTTTAAAGAGTTTGAGCTTTTCGAAATGTGTATATTTAAGATTTCGTATGTAAGTTTATACAAATTTATTATATTCTTATTATATTTTTTAGTTTATAAAGACATTCAATTTTTGATTCTGCATTTGAAAATACAATATTAAATATTTTGAAGATCTTAAAAAAAATGAATGTAACATAATCAAAGATTTAGATTTATAAAGATGTGAAAAATTGTAAATATATTAATTTTTTCTGATTGTATAGAAATCCTACAACTTCTGCAAACATAAAAAATATAAAAAATCTTAAAAATTTCACACTAAATTTAAAATACTACAAATCATAATAATATTGAAAATATTAGTTTTAAACTTTTGAGAATAATGGAAGATTAAATCTTGCAAATTAGAAACACAAGATTGGTCATAAAATTTAATATTTTCGTCTAATAAAAACCAACACAATCTTTAAACTCATGATCATTATAAACATATTCAAATAATTTTTAAAATAAACAAAAGTTTTGATATTTTTCAGTTTTGAGAGAGAGAATAGCAACTTTATTCGAACCATAATTAATACAATAAAAATAAAAACAAGTGAAATATGTGTAAAAAGGCTACTCTTAATAACTTTTGAATTCTCTACAATTATTTGTCATCTAAATTTCATGTAACTCCATTAGTTTATTAGTAATTGGTAAAAATGATCAACATTTTCAATTTTTATTGTTTTTTCTCGCAAGTTAAGAATTTTATGAAAACAATATTTTAATAAAACTTGTGCCGTTTCTTATTTACTTCAACTTTTGTTTGAGAAGTTTCGTAAAATTTGTCATATTTAAAAAAATATCGAGGAAAAACAAAAAACGCCTCGAGTAAACATCCACTTCTGGTTTATGGAAAAAGCTTTTCAGTTCCAATTTTTAACGATAAAACCTTAAGTTTAAAGTTTTATCTCAAACACATAATTCGTTTTTGAGATACAGCGCCCACCGGCAGACACACAGACACAAATTTTTTTTTCAGAAATCAGTGGAATGATCTCAGGAGACCTCGAAACGAATATCTCTGTTAAAAAAAATTTCAATTTTTTTTTTAAGAAAACAATACTTCCCCTCTATATACTATATAGGGAAAGTAAAAATTGAATCAAGTTGGTAGCTAGCTTACCTTCTGAATAATCTGGTGATTGAAGGGTGTTAATATTTAGGTGAAATGTTGGAATTTCGAGGGATGTAAAATGTATTAAGAAGGGGTACATTAAAATGATTGTTAGCAAATTTTAGGTTTTTGCTATGTATATGTTGGAATTTACCTGGGTGAATTCATAAATTCATAAAGCAGTTCATTAGAGGGATCGTGGAGCAGACAATTGGGTGTTTGGTGAGGGTACGTAGGACTGACCTTTCGGGGACGTTAAAGTGTTGGAGAGTGGAGGGGCGGATTTGATTGATTATGATTCACTGTAGTCTATAAGATTATTTATTATTATTTTTATATGTTAATGCTTGACCTTTATATAGTATACCTAGATATTTACAGGAGTAGATAAGGTAAATTGTGGTATTGATTTTGTTTATGTGGTTTAATTTTGTGATACGGAATTTTAAGTTTATTAGGCCATTTAGAGCACCAGGATTGGTTCGCATCGAACGATGTTTGAAGGGAACTTTGGACAACAGTATGTGAGATTGGGATTACAGAGATCGTGACAAAAAATGTTAAGTAGGTGCAATGAAGGTGGGCCCAAAGCACCCCTTGGCGGGTTAGGAACGTATTGGAAAGTGTTTGCTTCATTCTAACGACTGCATAGTGTGGGATTTTGCGAATCCAGGGAAAAAAAGTCATAATAACAACATATAAAATATTTACTTATGACCCACTAAATGCTTAGCTGGTGTACTAAATAAGGCATTAGCAAAATATATAATCTGTAGATGCCCGGCCTCATTGTCAACCGCTCTACAAAAGAGGTTATGTACATGTTATTCAAACACCGCTTCGCAGTCATTCCTTACGCGTAAATTGTGAAGGTCGTATTAAAGTGTTTGTAACAACTTTTTTGCCATGGATAATTTACATCAAGGTATGTAGTTTATATTGTAGCCTAAGAAAGATTCTTCAATTATGTATTTTTAATAAAATTTTATAACAACTTGGCACGCAATCATTTTATATTTTTTACAATTTTAGATCAATCTAGAATATATACAATAAAATTTTGAGTGCAATAAATTGCGGATTTAAAAATATCCATATTTCTACAGGTCCGTTACTAAATGTCTCAAGTAGCGAATTATGCGAATTGACGATAATAACCCACGATCAACTTCTTCTACATCTGAAAATAGAGTTGTGGATTACCTTAAAAGTAAATTTAACACACATCATTGTTTTAAATAATGTTAGACGAACTAAACTGGACTGTTTATTCGTTCACGATCGGATTCAACCAAAGATGGAAAACGTGTCATCGCAATAAAAGTGTGTTTTTTAAAGAAGTACAATGATTAAACTGTTAACGGTGGAGGCTTCTACTTCGTTATACATAATTCTTCACAAATAAAAAACTTTTTAACTTTGTTTGTATAACACGGACTTTATTTAGTGACTATAGTTTCGACAATTTTAGCTTGTCATTATCAAACTAGAAGAAGAAACTAAACAAAACACTAAAATAAAGTCCGTGTTATACAAACAAAGTTAAAAAGTTTTTTATTTGTGAAGTACAATGATTGGTTAAATACTACCTTTACAATAATTAATTTGAATGTACCCAGTACAAGTGGGGTCCAGAGTCCAACAAAAAAGTGGGCGACCGAAAAAAGACTTTAGTTCAAGTGGCTTGAAGTCAAAAACAAATAAAGTTAAATTACTTACAGAACACTTATTAAGCGAGTTAGTTCTTGCTACCAGTGTTAAGTTGAGGCAATCTAGCAAAATGGATGCTGCTTCTATGTTGCAGCAATTGGTTTCAAGTCCCAAAAGAGCAACTAAAGTAAAGAAAGCTTTTCATAGCACAGGACAACAAACGCCTCAGTATTCTGCAGAAAAAGCATTAACATTGATAACTATAACCAAATTCACGTTTTAAATAAACTAATACACTTCAAAAAGATGTTTTATTATAATTTATAATTTTTTCAGCTAGATTTGTTAAATCCTACACTGCCGACTGGTTCGAAAATTTTAATATTATTAAATATGATGTCCTTTAAATATTTAAAAATAATCTGCAACATTTAAAAACAAAAACTTAAAAACTCTTGGAAATATAATACATTCTTGTAAACTTTTAACATTTAAAATGTTAAATAATAAAAATACTTATTTATTTGAACACGAAATTTAAAAAAAATAAAACTATTAAATAATACATTTAATAAAAATACAAAAATAGTTGAACAATTTAAAATTTAATAAACTGATGAAAAATCATTAACGTTTAGTCAATTAGAAAAAAGTAGGTTCAAATCCCTCAAACAGTTTAATAAAGTCTATTTATAGATGATATATTGGAGAAGTTAGATTTAGCCTAAAAATGGAAAAATATGATATCATATAACGGGTAAACATATGATAGATACCAGATGATGAGCAAATGAAGATTTATCCAAACAATGAATAAAATTAAGTGGCAGTTAATACATTGTTAATATAGTTGACAGATTTAGCCAATTGAAGAAACATTAAATAGGGATAACTAGTGACATATGAATTACAGCTGGAAATTTAAATACAGAACCTATTTTACGATACTTACGGTCATATGACACATAGATGACAGATAATGGATTTATGGAAGATATGCAATATTAAATGAAAATGAGAATATATAAACAGATGATCGATATTTTGCCAAACAATAATAAATTAAATAAATATTGCTCATAAATTTTGTCAAAATAAGATCAAATTGTAAATAAAGTTTTAAAAATTCTTCTGACCTAAAATAATGTATTATAATTATTATATAGCATATGGTAAATATAATTAATTAAATAACAATTAACGGATATAATTAGATAGCGAAAATTTTCCTAGATATTATTTTGCGATATTCAATTTTGTTTAACAGATAGATGATAGATAATAAATTTATCAAGCTACATTAAATTCAATAAGAATTACGGATATACGAGGGAAAGCAGGAAATTAGTACCCGTGGGTTAACATATTCACTTGAATTTCAATATATACTTCGTTGGTGTTGACTGTGCTGTTAATATGAGTGAGAATGTGTCTAAGAAGATGAAGTGCTGCTAGTTGTGAGGTTAGGATTGTGATTAGATTTCTTTGCGCAAGAAATGTACGATCTTACCATATTCATCGTCAATTGAAGGATTTGAATGGAGAAAATGTTATGCATAGGTCGACTGTTTAGCGCTGGCGTCGTAATTTCAACTTTGGAATAGCGAACACACATGATGGCGAGCGTTTGGGGCGGCCTGCAGTAACTACGGATGAATTTTCAACCTTCCAGTTTAAACTTAGCTTCTTCAGAGTACCATATGTTTACAAAATTCAAGGACTTTTTGACAGAAAAGAAAGATTATGAATCATAATGCACTGGCGGCGGAGGAATATAAAACTGGGATACAAAAACTAGTCACACGTTACGACAAATACTTACATTTGCGAAATGATTATGCGAAGAAGTAGTTTAGGGTGTGTTCTTTATAAATAAAACTTTAATATATACCCATAATGATGGTTGCGACGTTACTACGTGGTAATTCATTATGAACACTGAATAAAACATAGTAAGTGTTTTATTCAGTGTTCGTTACTATACTGGCCGCCATAAGTATTTATGGTAAATTGATCAAAAAATTCAATTTATCTTAGAGTATAAAACATGAAAGAAATCTTATTGTTATTTTGTTAAATTAACTGAGCAGTGACATTACAATTTTATCGTGCAAATCAGTTAATTGGTTTCATATTTAAATCAGAAGGTGCCCCGAGTTCGTCAGCATGGCCGTATTTCAACAATTATGCGATTCTGAAATTGATAGAGCAATCGGGCTCAGAGAAGCAGGTTTGTAATTCGTGATATTGCCCAACGAATTGACAGAAGTGTCAGTACAATATCTCGATGTTGGCGTAGTTGGACCGAGGGACAGGAACAACGGCTGAGATTACGACCTGGGCGCCCTAGAAACACTACAGAATGTGAAATCGAGCTCTTCGACTCGTCACTGTCCAGGATCGATTTTCAACATGAGCCATTGGAGACATCTAAAGAGGTTCAACTAACCAAGGAATCTCCGTTCAATCAGTTTACCGGAGAATTCGATCATTTAGTCTCAAGTCTTACCGTCCCTTTCTTTGTTTGCCCTTAACTCCTCGCCGTAAGAGGTGTCGTCTAGAATGGTGCTATGAGAGACTACAATGGATCGATCAATGGAGGCATGTTATCTTTAGCGATGAATCGAGATTTTGTTTGTTTGCCCACGATGGTCATAAAATGGTTAGACGTCACCGAGGAGAACGAAGAAATTTACAGTTTGCAGTGGAACGCCATACAGCTCTTACCCGCGGAGTGATGGTATGGGGGCGATTGGTTATGGAAGTAAGTCTCCTCTTGGGTTCATTGCAGGAAAGTTAAAAGCATATCGCTCCATTAACACAGTTCTAGAACCAACATTATTGCCCTATCTGAGAAGGTTGGAAAATCCCATTTATCCAAGTCCATACAGCTAGGGTTACTATGGAATTTCTGGAACTAGACAATGTTGATTTACTTCCATGGCCTTCTCGTTTTCCAGACCTATCACGTATTGAACACGTGTGGGATACAATTGGTAGAAGACTGGGCCATCTTCAGCCACCCCCACTCACTTTACCTGATATTAGGATGCGAATTCAAGAAGCTTGGGATGCAATCCCTCAGGATGATATTGATTTGTAGTATGGCTAGCCGAGTTGTTGAGTGCTCCAGAAATCGTGGAGAAGCAAGTCATTATTGAATTTAACAAAAAGAGACCCTGATTTTTTCTTGAAATTTTAATCATTTCTTAGTGTGGATTATTTACGTATTATCTGAAATTTTCATAAAGATTAAGCGACGAATTCTTGGTGTTTTTCTCTTATGGCGGCCAGTATATATATACCAGTGATTAAGCAGCATGCACACCCTGCTCCACTGTCGTGTCGTGGCTTAGAGCTTGCACTAAACTGTACGATGCCCTGCTCTGACTGGCTGTAAATCCACCAGGCAGGTTATATCTGTAACTCACCGCTGTACGTGGTTAAGTCACAATAAAAAACTCCTCAAGCAAAGGTGGAACAGCAGATGCCGAAGGCTGCTTGGCTAAGAGGAAGCTTAGTCTTAGTATGCAAACTCCGGATACAAGGCGACCTCCGGTTTTAAATATCCTTCCTGTGGCATGCGGGGCTCTGCTGCAGGTGACCGTTTATTTCCCTAGCTTCTCGTGGGATCATATATGAACCAAGAACCATCAAATAAGGGCTCGTCCCCCTCAAAGGACAAAACTACGGCAATGAGGTGTGAAATCCTTGCCGCGGGAGAGGACTTAGTGCCTGAGACTGACAGGGAGGAACTACTCCTAGCCAGCAGTGGAGAAGAGGCTGGGCAGAAGTCTGAAGAACTCCAGACACGCAAACCGCGCTTAAGCGGAGCTGGGAAGAAGAGGTTTAAATACCTCATCAGCAAGGGCATGACGCGGGAAGAGGCAGCACAAAAGGCCTTACAGCCCTTCGGTCCAGGGCGAAAGCAAAAGACCGAAAAACGTACCCGTTCGGATGGCAGGACGCCGAAGGGTACGTGGGAAAGGGACTATACAGCCCTCCACGAGCGGCACATCACCACTCAAGCGGGTGCAGGGATAAACCAAGGCCCTCACAAGCCCGAGTGGCGTTACAGAGGGGAAGCAAAATCCCCAAAAAATGGCTGTGAGGCTGTACAAGGACTGAAGGTTGCTAGTGGAACAAATAGAGTCCACACTGGAGTGTATCATGGATATAGTCCTAGCAACGGGGAATGAGGAAGACTCCAGATTACTTGGGATACACAAGCGACCTGGGTGGATCGGGATCACCTGCCGCAACGAAGGTACGGTAACCTGACTGAAGTCGCATCAGGATGAGATCGTCCCCTGGGAAGGTGCAGCTCTAAAAGTCGTTGGAGCGGAGGAAATGCCGCACAACGATATCCTAGTGGGATATTTTCTGGGCAGTCAAGAGTACATGGCCGACCCCGCATCCAGTCCAGAATGGGTGCAACGCCTCTAACTGGAGGGTCTTAAGAAGGGTGACCGCTGGACCCACTCAAGAGGTTACTTTCTCAGTGGATGCACTGATCATGGAGAAGTTAAAAAAACGCAATTAACTCGTTGGGTATCTATACGGCGAAGTACATCTTCGCATAAAGGCGAAGCAGGGTAAGCCTGATGAAGGGGCAGGAGCCTTAAGTTCCAAAGGGCAAAAAATCCACCGTTACAATCCGCAACTGGTTCCGGAGAGGCCAACAAGCCTCCAGGGATCAGAATGGCTCCAAGGGAAAGCCTGACCAAGAGTCCACCAAGGAAGCAGGCTGATGTGCGTCCAAAGGGCAGGATTATTCCCGAGAACAAACTGAAGGATGCCAGAGGTGGGGGTCATTCCAAGGCCCAAAAATAAAGGGTATGTGGCAGTGCCTCCAAATCAACCTGCAGCACTCAAAAGCAGCATCAAGTGCCTTAAGCAGTAGGGTGGCTAGGGGGAACGTCCAACTAGGGCTAATTCAAGAGCCCTGAGTTCACGGAGGGGCGATTAAAGGACTTCAGAAAAGATACTAATTATGCTCCCATTTCACAGTTCGTCACACAGGACCTAGTGGCAGCGGTTGTGGACGTACCAACGGGAGGTGGCAAGAGGCAAATTGTATTTGCCTCAGACTACTTTCCAGGGAACGAGGATAACCCACCACCAGAGGCAAGAGATACTTGACTTGAGCTTAGCCGCAGCGTACGGCGCGCAATTGATAAAAAATGGCGTGTACTCCCAGAGCCCTCCATGTCGGACCATCAAACGATCGCGTTCGATATGGAAGCTGGGAGTACGGAAATAGCAGAGTGCAGAGTGCCACGAAAAACGGACTGGACACTATATAACGAGTGTCTATTGTCCGAACTCCAATATAACATCGCTACCACAGAGGAGTTAGAACAGGCCTTACTACACCTGAGTAATACCATCGTAGCAGCCTATGAGAAAAGCTGCCCGGTAAAGAAGGTAAACTTCTCGAGAAACGTTCCTTGGTGGAACAAGGAATTGGATTGACTCAGGACTTCCGCCCGGAAATCCTTCAACAGAGACAAGACAACAGGAAATTGGTCAGCCTACAGACAGGCTCTGCCTGAATTAATTAAGCAACTGAGGGAGCCTAAACGAAAGGCCTGAAGGGCCTACTGCGAGGGGATCGACAATCTGACCCCAGCAAATAGACTCCGGAAGGTCCTATCAAAGGACCATACCAATGCGGTCGGTATCTTGAAACAAACTGACGGCAGTCAGAACGAGTCAATACAAGGATATAGCAATCGGAATATTTGTAGACATAGAGGGAGCCCATGACAACACCTCATTCTCTGCAATAAAACGAGCGGATATAAATAAAGGACTATATCCTTCCACGATAAGATGGGTGGAGGCAATGCTTCAAAGCCGACTAGTAACGGCTTCTCTAGCAGGATCCAGAGTATCTATGATGGTAACAAAGGGGTGTCCTCAGGGGGGAGTTTTGTCCTCCGCACTATCGTCAATAGTGGTGGATGGACTCCTGGATGAACTTCATGGAAAGGGCTTTATAACCCAAGGCTATGCAGATGACATCGCCGTAATATTCAGGGGCAAGCATGAAGGCATTTTTACAATCCTAATGCAAAAAGCACTGAATAGCATCAATAACTGGTGTGTTCGGGAAGGACTAAGTAACAACCCGAATAAAACGATCATAGTTCCATTCACGCTTAGGAGTAAGCTGCACATAAGGGCTCCCTCGCTGAATGGAATAGAGATAAATCTCTCCAACGAAGTAAAGTATATGGGTATAATTCTGGATACCAAACTGTCACATTGTCACCTATGCTGCCCTTGTGTGGTGGCCAAAGACCCAAAAACTAGACAGGCAAAAAAAGCTGAGTGGCTTCAACGTTTAGCATGTCTAAGCATCTCAGGGGCTATGCAAACGTCCCCGACCGCGGGAATGGAGGCAATCATCGGTCTCACACCGCTCCATCTAGTGGTGCAAAAAGAGGGATTTGTGGCAGCCCTCCGACTACACCAGAGGAAGAAAAAACTGCCGGGGTTTTGGACAGGACAATTAGAAATACTGCAGCAAATCGACCCGGCCCTTCTGTCTAAACCGACGGACAATATGTCCAGGAAGTTCGAATTCGAATTACCATTTAAGGTGTCGATCGAGGACCCCAAAACGGCTTTGATGAGAGTCAAAGAGTTTGGACGAGGGATATCAGCCTGGTACATGATGGTGCCAAGAATACCAGAGGTACTGGAATAGGCATTTATGGCCCTAACCAAAACGACAGGAGCTTCATGGCTCTGGGCACGACGCCCACAATTTTGCAAGCGGAAATGCGCCAGAGAATGCTTGGATAGGCACCTAAATGGCGCGCGTATATACATCTGCTCAGACAGCCAAGCCGCATTAAAGGCCGTTTGAGCCTATAGTCACGGCTCACGGACTGTCTGAGAATGTCGAAGATCCCTCTCGCAACTGGCGATGAACAACTCGTTGACCCTCATGTGGGTCACAGGGCACGGGCATATTAAAGGCAACGAAGTGGCTAATGAACTCGCAAAAAGAGGTGCAAATGCCTCTCCTATATGACAAGAGCCGTTTTGTGGACTCTCCATGGCGCTCAGAAGAGACGTGGTGCAAAAATGGGAAGAGGACAGAAGTCGTAAGCATTGGAACAATGTACCAGGTCTACGTCAATCTCAGCCACAAGGTGCTTTAACTGACAAGGAACGAGCTAAGAACTTTTACCGGACTCATGACAGGACATTGTGCCCTCCGATACCATTTGTGGAAAATGGGAAAAGAGGAAAGTGGAAACTGCAGATTATGTGATTCGGCAGATGAGCACATACTATGCACTTGTGTCGCAATTGTTCACAAGCGTCTTTCATACTTCGATAGGGACCGATTATCCCACTGAGAAGTGAGCAATATCACCCCCAAGAAAGTTACCAGGTTCATAGAGGACGTGGGACTGATTGGGAAGTGATTGGTTAAGGGTAGAACAATAGATCTTTTGGGTCGCAGTTGAAGAGAGTAACACACCTCACTAGCACCCTATGTTAACCTGTATATATATATATATATATATATATATATATATATATATACTGGGTGTCCCATTTTAATCCGCCAGTAGCGATAATTCTGAAACTTTGCATTGAATCAAAAAGTGTTCCAAATGAAAAGTTAATGGTTCTGAGGGGGACATCTGATGCCGTAGACTTTGCCCCCCCAGCCCCCCAAGGGGGGCGGGAACAGGGGGCAACTTTAAAATTTTAAATGGAAACCCCTATTTTTTATTGCAGATTCTAATAGACGGTTAAAAAGTATGTAAGTTTTATCCGAAACATTTTTTTATTGGTCGATAGATGGCGCTGCAAATGTAAAAGT
Source organism: Ontholestes murinus (assembly GCA_963969525.1). Taxonomy (NCBI): domain Eukaryota; kingdom Metazoa; phylum Arthropoda; class Insecta; order Coleoptera; family Staphylinidae; genus Ontholestes; species Ontholestes murinus. Next base: position 37,499,946 of record OZ018392.1, on the reverse strand, counting down.
TTTTTTGTCAATTAAATTGCGAAAATCGTCACGTAATTAACTGTTATTATTACTTAAGACTTACTCACAACCTTAAAAGTTTGTTTTTTTCTCAGCCTGCCCAAATACTACCCCCCCCCCTACAAAGACGTAAAGTACTCAAAAATAGCGATTGAGTACTTCTTTTTCAAATTAAATAATGGTAAAATAATTCAAAAAAGAATGTCGTTTTTTTCAAAAAATGGAGCTATGAGGGGGGCCAGGTCAAACACTGTTTGAAAAAAAATGACATTCTTTTTTAAATTATTTTACCATTATTTAATTTGAAAAAGAAGTACTCAATCGCTATTTTTGAGTACTTTACGTCTTTGTAGGGGGGGGGGGGTAGTATTTGGGCAGGCTGAGAAAAAAACAACCTTGTAAGGTTGTGAGTAAGTCTTAAGTAATAATAACAGTTAATTACGTGACGATTTTCGCAATTTAATTGACAAATAACTTTTACATTTGCAGCGCCATCTATCGACCAATAAAAAAATGTTTCGGATAAAACTTACATACTTTTTAACCGTCTATTAGAATCTGCAATAAAAAATAGGGGTTTCCATTTGAAATTTTAAAGTTGCCCCCCCTGTTCCCGCCCCCCTTGGGGGGCTGGGGGGCAAAGTCTACGGCATCAGATGTCCCCCTCAGAACCATTAACTTTTCATTTGGAACACTTTTTGATTCAATGCAAAGTTTCAGAATTATCGCTACTGGCGGATTAAAATGGGACACCCTGTATATATCAGTTTTATTATATTCCTAAACCGGTACTTCGTTCCGGATTGTCCTCGCAGGTCAAGTGTTATCTAATCTATAATATATTGTTACTAATAAATAACAGATGATAGACCAATAAGGAGCACAAAAATAAATATAATTTTAGTTAAATGAGGCAATTGGAAATCAGACAAAATTTTTTTCTAACAAAATATATGTTAACTAACATAGTACAATTCAATACAAGTCAAGTCAATTTAATAAATTTATATCTCTAATAAGATATCATTATAATCCCACTATGCTTCAATTAAATTATTAATATATTCAACACCCAACACCTTAAGGTCATCCGCATTATTTATTATCAGCAACTATTGTTAAAATTCAATCGACCGTCTTCGGAATCCGCGGCGTACACCCACACACAGACACACATTTCCAATCCTCCTCCTCTTGCACAACATCCCCCCGGTCCATCTTGTTTCTCAATCGTTCCTCTGCGAGAAACGAATCGACCACTTTTTTCACAAACAAAAGATTATTCAATAACAATGGCGAAGCGCAATCAAGGCCGCCCCGTTCATGGGGGAGTGCTCTCTTCTTCTAATTGATGAAATTAATGAATTCTCGTTTCTGATTTATGGTGGCATCGTGCAGATTTTAAATGCACACCCGCATTGGGAATGTGTTAGATGTTTCACTTTGCATTCGAGACGCTCCATTACAATACAATGGTGTCGTTCGAGCGTAAATCATGCAAATTGTAATGGATAGATGGTGTGTTAATGGAGATTTATGGGGTTGGTTGCAAATGTTGCATCATTAAAGTTAGTCAGTCAAGGTTATGTTTTTATTATTAGCAATTATCTATTTTATGAAAACAATAAAAATAAAAATGAAGTAAAAGATAGTTATTTAACTTTGAGAATGTTGTACAACAAGAATCCAAAATTACTTAGCAATGCTGGGTAATGCAATCTGACGTAATAATAGAATCGTCGACCGATAAACAATATCAAGGCTAATGGAGGTGCAGCCATTATCTATGCCGTGAAGGTTGACACAGATACATCTTCTGCCTTTGGAAAAGATCTATTCATGACACCGTTGCCGGCGTCCCACTGTTATTATACAATTGCGCCGCTGATGGTAATGTCAAGTTATAAGAAAAAAATGCTTTGCTCAAAATTTAATTTGCACATTTTTGTTTATGTTATGTTTTAAATAAAATTTTTGATCTCATTACCTAAAACAAATAAAAAATGACAAATAGTAATATTAAAACATAATTGACAGTTAACAAATTACAAATGTTAATTGTCACTGGCCAGATGCCGTCTGCTATAGTAGATAACATATTCAAATGACAGATTACAGAAAATAAAGAGTAACAAATTGCGAATAATAATTAACAGATTTAAACATGTTAAATGAATAAAAAATATTAAAAATAGAACTGACAAATGATAATTGAAAAATTATACATAGCAGAAGTTAAAAAAATTCTTACAAATAAGTATGAAATATTAAATACTCAAAAAAAAATTAAAGACAAATGACAGATATCAGATAATTAATTATGGATAACATAATAAACGTTATATAAGAGATAACAAATTACAAATAAAAGATGTCTGATCATATATTCGCGAATCTAGAATAACTAGCACTGATAATTATGAATTTATAGAAGACATGTCAGATGATACATGATAAATTACAGATGACAGATATCAGATGGCAGACGACAGTTGTTTGATAATAGATGACAAAATACCAATTGCAAGTTAAAAATTACAAATGGCAAATAATAAATAAAATTTAATTATTGACAGAAGAATAATGAGAAACCAAGTATTTCAAATGACAAATAAAAGATGACATATCAGTTGATAGGTGGGAGGTGACAGAAAAACAGATTAGAAATTACTCATTACAGATGACAATTAGCAGTTTAAAAATTAATTACATAAAGGAATAAAATAAAAAAATGTTAGATGGTACAATAGATATAAAGCAGATGACGACAGATGATTGTTCACAGATGACACATTGTGTTAGTTGACATTGTACTTAAAGCGTTTTATTCATTTTTAATAGGTATTATATTTATTATTGCACTTAAATGGACTTCCGTAAATAAATAAATAAATAAATAAATAACGAATGACCCATGTCAAAATACCAGTTGCAAATTACATGACAAATGGCAAGTAAAATTTAATTAAAAGCAGAAAATAAATAATAAATGATGCATTCTAAATGATATAAAGAGTGCGCGCCTAAAGTATGGAACAAATTCAGTAAATGTGATAAAATCCTCGAACAGGTCGATATTGTTCTATAAAAACTCAAATTTTTGAAGAAAAATCTATTTTCATGTCATTGTTTGTGAGTAATGACGTCATCATTTTTCTTTTTCAAATGGCAACCCCCATCTTTTAATTCATTTTGAGAAACCCTTTCATTGACGAATTGACTGTATAAAAATGATGCCACTTTACATAATAAAATTTTCTAGTAAATGGGGATTCAAAAGGAAAAATGGTGATGTAGCCATCATGATACTTTCCAAGAATTCTTCTTTAAAACTATTTGGATTTTGTAAAAATGTTATTTATTTAATTTATTCATTTTAGTATTTTATATAATTATAATATAATGTTATAATTATTTCATGTGGATTCTATAATTTCTTAATAATAATAATAAGCAAAAATAAAAAGCAACTTAAAAAATTTATTTAAACTAGAAAATTAACTCAAATATGAGGAAATCCAAATTAAGTATAAATTAAAAAAGAAACGACACAAACTACTAGTCAACCAAACAAAAAAAAGATATCATCGGAGCCCAAATAAATGCTGCTTAATAAAATTAAGAAAATATGGTCCTAGTGGACGAAGAGTTGGACAGGAAACGAATCAAAACAAAGATAGTCCTAAATAATACAGACGGAACTAAAGTAACAAATCCAACAGAAATAGCTGAAACGTTTGGTTTATACTTTTCGAATATCGCTACTACCAAATTAAGAGAACACTTCGGCTAAAACAGATCGAAGGAATGTACAACTACGAGTAATCAGGAACTTTAAATGAAAATACACCTCGTTGATATCACACACAGGATTTATTACGTGACAACAGTTTCAACTTTTAAAAGGCCATTATCAAATGTACAGTACTGTGTGTGATATCAACGAAGTGTATTTTCATTTAAAGAGTCCTGATTCAAGATGTATCATAAAGTGATGGCTTCAAGCATTAAACTAGTAATTTTTAACCTTCAATGTTTTTAGAACAACATTATGAATGCAATAATGAGTTTTAAAAACAAGACAAGCAGCGGAAGTGATGAAATTACAAGTAAAATTGCCAAAAGCGTAGCAAACGAAATTCTTAAGCCACTTACATACTTAATAAATCTGATATTCGAAACTGGGATATTCCCTAATAATCTAAGACTTATTCCTATTTTCAAGAAACGATGAACCTTTCTTGAAAATAGGATAAATCAAACTACCGTCAAGCATGCCTTTTCGAAATTCATCGAAAAACAGTTGCTGATCAAACTCTGGAATTACATAAACCAATTAAATATACTGAATGACAACCAACATGAATTCCGCGTTCTACTGAAACAGCGAATATAGACCTTTTACAAGAAATCAACGCAAAAATGGATCAAGGGCTGTGTGTGGTTGGTTTGTTTTTCGACTTATCGCGCGCATTCGACACCATCTATCCTTAGTTTGTGCGTATCAAAATAAATGCAATCGGCATCCGCGGTGTGGTGAATAATTTAATAGTGTCCTTCTTAACGGGTAGGCAAATATTTGCGGAAGTGAAGAAGAAAACATCTGGAACGTTCCCAATAAACACGGGTGTAGTGCAGGGTTCTAAGTTAGGACCAGTGTTATTCTTGTTGTTTATCAATGATCTCGTGGGACACGTATCTGAAGGATATATTGTACACTTCGCCGATGATACAACCATAATAGTATCTGCTCGGACTTAGCAACAAAAAGTAAATATTGCAAAGCCGAAATATCCGCATGGTGCAACAAAAATAACTTGCTTCTCAACGAGGAGAAAACAGTTGAGATCCAGTTCTATAATAGAAAGGTACCCGAGTTCACTTCAATAAACGGATCAGTAAGCACCAAATTCCTTGGCAGTTTCCTAGATGATCGCTCTCATCGTCCGAACAGATTGACTTTGTATCGGACAAACTAAATAGCATTTAAATAACAGAAAAAACGTTTAACTTTTTTATACTAAGTCGGTTAAGAAATAATAACACTTTGCTAGTATCATGAATTTTTACACTTTTTATTGTGACTAGTAAAATAAAACCTTATGTTTAAAGTTTCAGTTCGAAAGCTGTAGCGCTTTTTGAGATACAGCGCCCACTGAACAACACACATATCCACATATCGACACATCCACACATATTTAAAAAATGGTCTGAATCGCCTCAGGAGACCTCAAACGTATACTATATCTGTTGAAATTTCGAGTTCAAAAAAATCACGAAAACAATACTTTCTCGTATGGAAAGTAAAAACTTAAGACAACTAAAATAAAGCAAAAAAGTACATTGCTAAGCAGAGACATTATTAGAACATTAGTCATTATATTGTGCAAAAAGTTAACGTAATAGCATTACTAAATTGCAATTTTAATATAGCACATTTAACTCTGATACAAAGAACTAAAATTTAGATTTTCATCGGGTGGGGAAATAAGACCATAACTTAACAGGAGGTATGCAATTTATCCAAAATTAGTAAGATTGAGTCCAAATTCAGAGAAACTGGTAATTTTAAATATATACCAAAATATGGACGTCCATAAATTACCGAGAATAAAACACTTGACATTTTGTTAAGTATGGAAGAGAAACCTCATAGTACCTCTAGATGAGTTGCCTAAGACGAAGTTGGTCAGACGACAGTGCTACGTATCACGAGGAAAGAAAAATATCATCCCTACAAAATTCAGCTCGTACAAGAACAGTAAATATTTTGTCCGATGAAGCTACGTTTTGTCTAAACGTCACAGTAAACCGTCAAAATTGCATCCTCATTGTATCGAAGCATAGACTCAACATCCACAAAAATTGAATATGTGTGGAATAGTCGCACACAGAATAATAGGGCTTTTCAGAGGACCTATAGGGTGATCCGCAAGATCCCCAGATCTTACACCTCTTGATTATTTGTATGTTGTTATTTAAAATCAAAAGTTTACTGCAGAAAACCACACAATTTAGCCGATCACATTAGAAATGAAATGCAATTCATTACCCCGAAAAAAATAAAAAAACGTCTCGATTAAACATCAAAAATATGAGAATATTTTGGTACAACTATTTAAAAAATGTATATTAAGAACAGTAGTTTTAAAATAAGCGAAACATTTTAGGATTATTTTTAAAACAAATAATCTCAATTTTTTTAAATTTTAAATTCGATAAAAAATGAGTACTAATGCAACGAAATATGTTAAATATCAAATAATAGATGGTCATTATTAAATGGTTAATGGCAGATGTAATATGTTAAATAACTAATAAAAGATAAAATATGAAATTTTCTTAAATTGGTAAATAAGTAAGAAAAGAAATAAGTTAATATGGATAATTTTGATATTCAGAAAATAAGCAATTTTCATCGGTGTGAATTTAATTGTGAAAAAAATCGGTTACAAAGTTAGAATAAACACAAGCCGCAACAAATTACTGATTTTCTTTGTATATCAAAATTATTTATATTTGGATAATTTATTTAGTTTCCTGATTACGGAAAAAAACAAATAAGAAACTATAGTACTATCCTACCAGCTGCACTAAAAACTGCCATGTTTCCTTCAATTTAATATATTCATAAATTAACATAGCTACTTGCTTTAATCTCTATCAAATCTTTTGAATTAGCAAATTCTTTGATTTATGTGATCCTTTAATTTTTTAATTATTAAAGCTGTAAATAAGTCACAGTAAAAGACAAAAAATAAAGAAAAATAAGTTCGAAATATCATCGAAATGTATAAAATATGAAAAATACGGAAAAAGTGAATAATGCTATTAAGTGTTGCATATAAGTACCAAATAGTTTCTTTTTATAGAATGATGTAAAAGTTAATTGGAAAAAAGACGTAAGAAAAGCAAATTCAAACTTTGAGGAGAAGAGATGGTTAAGAAATAAGAAATAAACACATGTAAAGAAGAGATAGTGAAAAATGATTTTTTATTTTAAAGTTCAAATTCTGTAGTGGCTTTTAAGATTATGCTTCTACTTAAGACAAGTTCAAAATGTATATGAATAATAAAAAAATTAAAATTAAAATTCAGAAATTTAATAACATTGTCTGCCGGTGTCTTATTATTAATCGTAGTAAAACGCTGTATAAGAATGGAATCGAAATACTACATTCCACTAAAAATGAACTGAAAGATTATATACAAAATGTTTGATCAAATAAATGAATTAAAGTATCAAAAATATCCCAAGAAAAAAAGCGTATTTACTTAAATATATGCATCAAGAAAAATATTTCAGCAGTTATCAATATGAATTACTTTTGATAATAGCAAAAATGAGGCAAAGTGGTAACACATAAAGAGTGTATTATAAACAAAGTTAGCTTCCAAACTAATAGTTAAGTTAATTCAAGTCTTAATTATATTTCTTACTTATTCTTTGGCCCATTGTCAGATTGTATTATTATTAAGTAAACACTTTTTTCTATTTTTTAAAAATTTTATCTAAGGATTCTTAGATATCTAATAACTGCATTATCTTACCTTTTGTTAACTTAAAAATAATTTTATTATAATCAATTTTTTAAATACCTCGTACCAAACTGGAATTATGTTTAAAAATAATTCAATTATAGAGACTATAGCTCAACCTTTTTCATCCAATGCCGTCCTCCACTCTGCATCATATCCAAGTGGCAGAAAGATCCGCACTCCGAACCCTTATCAAAATTAGACATCGAAATAATCCTCTTCAAAACCCATCCAATGATCTACTTTATGAATCCACCCAAATAATTCCCATTACCTAACGTGCTATTAGCCTTAAGACACAAATTTGCTACTAAACCTTTCAACCTAAACCTCCTAGATAAATACTGTATTCCCGGTAATCCCAATATCCCCTCTAAATTCAAATACCCCCACATACACTCATCAATTCATTAGATCGCATCATCTGGAACGTTAAATTTAACTAGCTTTTTTTGTTGTTATTTTGCATTTAAGGCAGGGTAGAAAGACCTCCGGTCGATAGATCAGACAGTCACATAGTAACACAAATAATCATTATGTCTATATGTACTGTAATAATGATGTATATATATATATATATATATGATTAAATTATATTTTGGAGTAATAAAAATTTAAAAAAAATATTAATTGTCTTTACATTTAAACCAAAAATTTATCTTTTTAAGTATTTACATAACGATAATTCCTGATTTGTTTTTAATGTACTTTTTAAGTCGTGAATTGATTATCGCATTAGCCTTACGCAACGCCGTCGTGCGAATGTGGCGCGCGCCTGCAATTTTCTGCAGATTTTGGTATTTAGCGCTTTGTCGCAATTACGTTAACGACGTTCATCGTAATGGTTCCCACTTATTTGACCATTGATATTTCATTCACTGGCCATTGATTCCCGCGACGACTAATGTCACGCCATGCTAAACTGTTTTCAGCCCGGTGGATTAAACATTGCATTGCGAAATTGGCAACTAATTTGTGTAACTAGGCGTACATTCTCCGTATGACATGACATTCATGATCATGGACGTGATATAATATATTAAAATAATAAAACTGTGTTGATTTACATCTAGAAATTTATATGATGATATAAAAGAAAAAAATCGTTAGTAATAAATTTCCCGATGAGGTTTTGAGAAAGGTTTGTTTTAAGGTAAATGTTTACAACTTTATTATTATTTATTTTATTATTATTTTTAGTATTTATTTATCTATTTAATGAGACTTGAAAATATTCAAAAAAATACACGATTTTAAAAAAATCCTGAGGTAAACACTATTGTTTATAAGTTGATTTACATCATAACATTAATTGATCAAAATAAGGCAATAAAAACATTTCTTAATACTTTTGTTTAATTATTTTTTTAACAAGTATACACTACTACTTGATTTTAAATTAATAGTGTTCACTTAATTTTCAAAACTTGAATACTTTATCAATTAATGATATCATTTACATGAGTATATAAATTTTGAAAAAGCAAACATGACTAAAACTCTAGTTTACTTAATGCCCTACATAGGGAAATAACCATTTTGAGGTCCTCTTAGACGATTCCACTAATTTCTGGAGAAAAAGTTATTGAGTCTGTGTGTCTCAAAAACTAATGATCTTTTTAAGATGAAACATTAAACTTAAGGTAAACTTTGGGTAATTATTCATACAACGGAAAGATATTACATAACTTTTTAAACAGAAGTTAAAAGGAATAAAGCTATACTATAGCGCTCAAATAAAGGGAAAATAAGCATATACATGATAAATATATGTATCCATAGCTGACGTACTGCGAATTAGTGGGCGAGGGGTTATGGGTTTGAGTGGAAGATCATCTACAAGAGTGAACTCCAGCATGGTGTTATAATTATATGAATGTTTTCCCTTTATTTTTGTATATATCAGTTTATTTATATTTTAAATAATTATGTCCGATAAAGCTTAAATGAATAAACGAACAAGTTTTGTTAATACATATTTTTTTCAAATTCTTCTTGCGAGAAAAAATGTCCTTTTTATCCTATTATTAAAGAAGTAAAAATTGAGCAACTTGTAACGAATAATAAATCTCATGACTTTCGAGTAAAAGTAAAATTTCGACATAAATATAAAATATTATATCACACGCCATTAGCGAGAGTGCAGCAACGTTAGTTCGGGTCAGCAGTTAGATGGGATACAATTAATGGTGTTTCAGAGTGACGAAGGCGATCTTTTAAAGTAACACGCTCATTTACACACACAAATACACAAATAACACGGTGGAAGGACTACGTGTTCGATAGCCAAAAACTACTACTACTATAAAATATTTCAGAATAGAACCGAGATTACAATTCTGGAATTAAGTGATGCTTTAGAGACATGAAAACTCGTTTCCTGCATTAAATATATTAATAGTCAAACTAAATTTGTTTGTTTTACAGGTTTGTAAGATCGCGTCGGTAGTTATTACAGATTTCTTGATGACGCAATTTGGTTTTCGAGAAAAGTATAGGGAAACTACTATTATGACCACATCACCATTTTTTTAAATTTAAACTAGATGAGATTTTGAGCTTCGCTTATCCCATAGGTCAGCTTAGGTAAAAAAGGAAATTTATTACTACCCTAAACAGGGTTATTCACGTTTAACGAGTTTAAAAAGTTTCGCTTTGGGATATATGGGGGTCTATTAGGGCTACTTTTTAAAATTAATTTCATAATATGCAGGGCGTCTCCAAAACCCTGAAAGTATCAAAGTTATGTTTTTAATGGAATCCCCTTATTTTTATTGTATTTTTGGATTCTTAGATCAAAATAAGTGTGTGTTTTAATAAGGCTTTTAATATCTAATCCTTAAGGTTTTTGAAATAATTTTGAATTTTGTAAATATGTATCCTAATTTTCATGTTTCACATACTTAAGAAATATTTAAGTTATGTATGCTAAATTTACAGTGAAGTGTAACAATGGATCATTTTTTATTTCCCAAGGATAATTATCTTGCCACAGAGTGTACAAAAATTAAAATTATACAAATGAGAAATTTAAGTGTTTTTAAAGTGTTTTTTTTTTAATACAAGTTCTAATGTAACTATTTACTTAGAAAAGGACGATAACTTATAACAATTATAAGAATAATAATAAAAAATATGTTTACACGTGTTCCGAAACTTCTAATTTATTATCTATTAGGCTATAACAGCAATAATTGTAACAATAATAACATACCAATGATAACATAAAACAGAAACGAAATATTTGCAACAAATATTCGAAATGTTGACCGTTTAATTCCAGACACTTACATATTTCTGCTAACTTTGGATAACATTTGCGGGGTTATAGTTTCAAAAGCATGTCTTATGCGAATTTTCATATCGTGTGATGTCGGAGGCGTATTATACACAGTTCCTTTAAAAAGAAATCTGGTGGAATTAGGTCCAAGGATCTGGGGGCCAATTTAGAAATCCTTTTCGTCCAATCCAATTTTGTGTTTGAAAAATGGCCGAACCTCGGGGTGATATTAAGGCAGAGCTCCATCCAATTGAAGATGAAACTTATGTCTTCTGGTGTTAATAATTAATAGACGGATTTCGAATCCGAATAATAATGGAAGTTGTGTCTATGCACGAGACCATTGTATGAAAAGTACATCACTAAATAACAAATTATCAAAAAAGTTTTCGTTTTCTGTCACTTTATCTAACACCTACAAAATTCAATTCGATTGTCAAAATTATTTCCATAAATTTCTTCACAAATGTATATCATCTATATAACTGTGTTTTTTAAGAATTCTTGGAAAACTTGCTTGACTAATGTTAGTATTTTCGGATATCTAATTTTGATTAATACTGGGATTTTCGATAATTGAACTTACTACTGTAGAAATATTTTCTTCATCTTCAGTGACCGATTCTCTTATATTGTTTTTTTATAACTGACATTTCCACTTTTTTAAACCTTTAAGTATACATTCGAGAAGCCAATAAACAATTTTGATGACATAATACTTTTTTAAACTAAAGTGACACACTAAATTAATTATCTGACGTTTCTAAAAGTTATAGTCACTTAAAGTTCTCCTTTGTTTAATTTCAATATTTTTACTCCCTGTATAAGATGGCAAGTTTATCATATTTGGAAAATAAAATATGATCTATTGTTACATTTCAATGTAAATTTGGTATACATAACTTAATTATTTTTTAAGTGAGTATTAGGTTAGATTTTTACAACATTTAAATTATTTCAAAAACCTCAAGGATTTGGTAAAATACACACTTATTTTGATCGGAGAATCCAAAAATGCAATAAATAGCAGGGTGTCCTTAAAAAAAAAACACAACGATACTTTTAGTTTTTGGGACACCCTGTTTATTATGAAATTAATTTTTAAAAGTAGCCTTAGTACACCCCACAAATGCCCAAAGTGAAACATTTTGAAAGTTACGTATTTTGGGCACAACACAAAACAACCCTTTTTGAAAGATGTTTTACATAAAATGATTAAAAATTTATAACAATATTCCACTACACCTCAAAACACTCACATTAATCAGCTTTAAGAAAACTATCCGGAAGAATTTGTTACAAAAATATATTTCCTAGACGTAGAAATTTGCTATAGTTTCAATTACATTCATTAATTGTACTTTTATTACTTTTCTTAAATGTTACTATCTTTGTAAGAGTTAAAGAGCTACTTTATATTAAGTTACACCACCTAGTTTTAATTTTCTTTTTAGTTGTAATTTTAATGCAGGTTAAGTGGAAGAGCAGTAGTAGTTGGCTATCAACTACCTGAACTTCGCCTACATTTATTTTTGCTAATAAAGTCAATTTATTATTATTATTATTATATTCCGTGCAGTATAGCGTAAATAACCCTGTACTTAACAATATTTTTTTTAAATTATGATATTGTTTGTTTTAATCTTATTTTATTCCATTATTCTAAAATATACATTCACGCAAAAAGAAAAACATACAAAATACCACCACAAAAAGAAGGATAAATACATTTTTATATACATCTTACTTTGATGATAAGAATTAAATTTAATAAAGACGCATGCGTTTTGAGAAAAACAAGATTAGTAAACATAATTGAATACAGGACGACGTTAAATCAGGCACTAAGCCATAAATGATAATGATTCTCGCGTAGCTGACATTAAAGGGGACTCGTTTGAGGTAATGGCCGCTCGTCAGTTTTAGAAAGAAAAAAAAAACGAGTCGTAAAAAGTGACCATCGGTAAGGCATTAACATTCCTCCATCGGCATTAATCGATTCCACCTGATCCTTGGTGTGCTTACTGCAAATGGTCAACAATACCTAATTCGCTTATTGTAGAACGCAAATCGCTTCTATCCACGTGCGTTAGGAATAAATTAAAGTAAATCATTATGAAAACCTACACTTCATCTTAGTATTGTTAGTATTGATATAAAGTTATTTTAAAATCGAAAATGACATCTAAATACAAATTTAACCTGTTAAAATTAATAATTTAACTTTAAAGCTGTAAAATTTGGACTTTCACTATATTTCATTACACGATTTGATTTATTCATACAAATCAATTACTATATTCGATTCAATTTAAACCATCACGATGCTTCAATCCGAATAATATAAAGATCTCACGCTCTTTCGGTGTGGGCTTTTATAGAGCATAAATTAATCTCGTTTCCCCTGCATATAAAAGTGAAGGTCGCAAGGAAGAACAATCACAGAAAAAAGTGCGCCTCGAGAGGAACTCCTGTAATTAAACTTTAATACTTCGGCGGTGTAGTGGTATTTGGAAGGAGTTATTAATTGAGCCAGTAAACGACATGATGACCTTTCCTTTCCTCAATTTATTCGTAACACGCGTTTTTAGATTACGATTAAATGAATTCATTAAAACTTAAATTGTAACTTTAATGGATTTTATTAAGCGATATTTAAATGTGCAATATAGGATGTTATTAAGTAAATGACTATATTTTTTACACCCGTAAAATATAGTCATAGTTCTTAATATGAAGACTGAATTAAATTTAGTTTTTTTTACAAATGTAGCAAATAAAAATAATTACCTTTTAAATTCAATAGTGATTATTTCAAAAATTACACAAGGGATGTTTATAAATGACAATCCTTAATTACGATCAATAAAAATAGATGGGGAAATTTTCATTTACACAGCAATTCTTTTCTTAATTTATAAGCAAAAAGTCCCACATTGATAAAGAGTAGATGCAGAAAGTTGCATCTTAACAGTAATGGGTTTTCTAGTTTGTAACGACAATGAAAATATAATAAATAAACTTAAAAATTATTGATTTATTTGAAAATTACTTAAGAGAAGTTTATAAATTATTACATAATCTTAAACTAAGATTAATATAAAATATATTTGGAAAGTTTCATCATGAAAACAATTGTTCCTTTTTTAAAGCAAGTAAATTTGACGATGAACAAAATTAATCAACTCTTAAATTAAAGGATGATTATTTAAAAAAATTACATAAGGGATATTTATAAATCACTACATAATCTTAATCTACGATCAACCAAAAGTAGATAAAAAAATTAACTTGAAAGCAATCGTTTTTCTATTTTTTAATGGAAAAAAACAACAATTAATCAAATTATTTAGCTTTAAAATTTCAGTGTGATTATTGCCAAATTTAGACAAGGGATGATTATAAATTATTATAGATAAATAAAAAGTTGATATTGAGAGTTTTAGCATGGTAGTACTATTTATTTATCAATTTTTCTATCTTCATCGTTCTAAAATTAACAAATTTAATAATGGTGATAAATTATTTTAGTTACATTTCAATAATTACATTTTAAATCTTTTTGTAAAAGTTATCTTATTTTTTAAGGAACTAATAGCAAATCCGTTTTATTGTGTGGTCACTGACATTCCAGTCAACCAATTATATAATAAGCAATCACTATAAACGCATGCCTAGTAGAACGTACAAAATTACAAATTTGTTTTCCCATTAAATATGCAAATTTTTACGATTAAACATTGATTAATTCAGCCAAAGCAATTACGCAGAACACTGTAAATACCACAAAATACACGCAAATATTTGTAAACTGACTTAAGCGCATCATCCACTTGTGTTGCACCCAAAACGGATTTCAGTTTGTATTATATCTAAGACAAAAGTCATGGCCATCGAGACAGTTTTTTTATTTGTTATTTTTTCGGCTGACACGCATGGGCAATCTGCATTCACTTTTGCGCTCCCATTTCCTCTTGTTGCATAAGAGTTACCGATCTGATTGTGGGCTGTTGTTGCTGTGTTGGTTTTATTGAGACCGATTTTTTTAGAGATGTTCTGCGGTTATGCAAGTGCGAGGAGATCGTAATTGATTGCGTAAAAGGCTTTTGTTATATGGGGGAATTTATTAGGCTATTGTTGTTCGACATCGCGTGGGTGGTCTGTTGTCGTGGTGTTGTTTTAATGGGACGTGATGTTTTATGCTAGGACGCGTTTATAATTGACGGCAATTAAATATGTCAAAAATATTAATACTTTAGTAGACTAAAGAAAAGACAGTATGATAAAGTATGATAAAGCAATTGCAATATAAGAATTAAACATTTAAAAAGAAACCTAAGACATTCTTGAGTTAAATTATGTCCATTTAGGTCTTAAGCGATCTTTTTATTATTTACCGATTACTAACACCACTTATAAACTAGGATGTGAGTAGGACTTTATACATTGAATCTTTTTTGTAAATATGTATACATTTTTATTTTTTTAGTAATACTTCTTTATTTACTAAATATGTTCTTGTTTACTTGTAAGTTATTGATTGTTTTTTTATTACGTATTTATTTATACTTCTTATTTGTTCCAAATGTTGTACTAAAATTCAGATTATTATGTAAAGGAGATTCCGTAAATAAATGATTATTATTATTATTATTGTTGTTAGTCACAGCGTTTCTTCAATTAGTAAACAGAAAACATCCAATTAACACTTTGAATTACTTTATTTAGCAATACAAGTCTCACAAGATGGTTTCACCAAAATATAAGTTTACACTATCGTATTTCTTAAATACGCTTTAACTACTCATAAAAAAACACGAACATATCTAAACATTTAATTGCGAATGCTTATTCTATAAGTACATACATAGCCGCACCTAGGTCGATGTTATTTACACCCATAAATCAGCACCTTTCGATAGAATCGATCATGAAATGAATGTTTATGTGTACGCAATTTGTTTTAGCATAAAATATTATTTCACGGTTATGCATTAAGCAAATTGATCATATATAAAATGAAGTTTACGTAGGTCAAACCGGACGAGCATTTGAAGAGAGGATAGGAGAACATCACAAATTTTTCATCAATAAAAAAGAAACATCGACATATGCGAATCACCTTCTAGAGCATAATCATACATTCAACCCCGAATTTAAGATCCTCCACACAGAAAGAAAAGGACAAACACTAAATATATTGGAAAATCTAGAAATAAATAGATATTTCCACACCGGCCATCTACTCAACGACCAAGTAGAATTATCCAACTCCCCTCTCTTAAAAATGTTCACTCCCCCACTTATAACAACATAGTATATAAGAAATAATTTGTATTTTATTTGTATATTTTCTTCGCCTGAAGAAGCCACAGTGTGGCGAAACATATGTAGTGTTTACAATAAAACCAATTTGAAAATCAAACAGTTTTTTTATCTAAATAATGAATATGGATTTTCAACACTTAAATGCCTCAACAATCAATCAATTAGTTTTGTACTTTTTGTTCTTTGAAAATGATCAGGAATGATCAAAAGACATGTCAGATAACTGAAAATAAAAATATTTTGGAACTTAACAAGTGTTTTGCCTCATTAAATTTACATATCTCTTTCCATTAAGAGTGTAGCCGAATCAGTATCAATTATCGAATGTAACAGTTCACAGCATCTATTCTTCAAATTTGAATGATCAGTTTTAGGTTAAGTGGTAATTTTAAGAAGTGACCTTTTTCAAACGCCCTTATTTAGCCAACATATGCACCATCAAAACTAGCATTAAATATTAATATTCCAATTGTTTGTTCATACAAAACTTGACTACATCACGTTTGCACAATGTCCTTAAAAAGGCGAATTCATGAATCGGTCTAATTGTCACTGGTATGAGGGTAAGTTGTAAACAGCTCCATGGATCCTACTGTAACGTTCTCGAATGTTTGCTCCTTCCATTTGTATTTTGCATGGGATTGGGACTAATACTCTTAAAAATTGTCATTTTCAAAACCGTTTTCAGTTAATGGGTGGGTTTGGATGTTAAACACACTTAGATCAAAACAGCCTGCTATTTAGTTGTTCAATTAAAGCAATATCTATATTTTTAAAATCGTTTTATAAATAGCATAATTTTTCTCTTTTTACGTAGAAACTGCGGGAATTGTCTAAATTTTTTCAGCAATTTCATTTTCAATTTCTAAAGTTTTCATTTGAAGACAATTTGCATCAATTTCTCTTACAAACTACTAGTATTTTTATCTAGGTTTGTTGAAGTCTTCAGCAATTTATTTTTTAAATGTTTAGAATTTTCATTAATTTTTTTAAAACGTAAAAGAATGTAAATAAAAGTTTAACAAAATTTATAGTTTATTTATTAATCTTCAAAAACACTTCGTGTATGTTGTACACATTGGAGGATGTAACAGTAGATCCCCACATTACATATACATTTAAATTAAAATTAAAATTCTAATTTATTTTTTGCCACATCAACAGTAATATTGTTAATTTTAGAAAGTCAAAGCAGTATCAGTGATATAATAAAAAATATATATGTTAGGTTGGTAGGTAGCTTCTGTCCTATCCTATATTTTCAAATTTATACAAAGGTAGTAACTAATATATGTATAATAACATTTAATATGCAATGCTCAAAATATTGCAAAATCTTTCAGAACTTTCAATTCAAGATTGAGGTTTGATCACAAATTAATATTTCACCTTTATATACAAATTATAATCTAATGAAGACATTAAATCTGAACAATATCAAATATTTTATATTTCGAGTGGGTGATTATTTAAAGTAAAAAAAACGTCAAACAGGTGTGAATTATACAATAAAGACATAAACCAGGTGCTAGAAAACAAGCATTGTTAACATAAAATATGTTTTTAAATGTCAGGAGTATAATGTAAATGAGGCATCATAGGAAAAGAAAAAAAGAATACAGTAATGCTAACTTCATAAAATAAAATTAAAATTATAACATCAACATATTATTTCTAGTAAATACTTTTTTGCAAAAATTTTGTCATATTTTGAACAGCATTTTCTTCTCACCTTCTCATCCACACGTATAACAATGAGCGGAAATCGCTAGGAAAGTTTGAGCACCGACCTATTTAGTATTGTGCTAATCGTCTAAAGAACATAATAAGAGATAAACGGTATCAAGGCTACAACAACCGGTGACATCGTTTTCATAAAGATGACAGTACTGGATCGTATTTATAACTTATAAAAAAAGAAAAGTTGAGGATTTTTCGTTCTTCAGTACTCGAGAAATTTAAATGTATTAAAGTAATTAAATGATCGTATCAGATACGAAACTCGTGTACATTATGATTTTTTGTAGTTGTTGTAACTAGCAAGTTAATCGTTGACCTAAATCTCTACGTCGATATCAATAAATTTCTGCGTGTATGTATGATTAATTTGATATTTCTTGTAGGTGGTACTCTGTTACAAAATCTATAGTGAATGATATTTGTTTTGATTGCTTACATTTATTGCTAATTGCCTATATACTTTTTATAGATTCAAGATTATTAATATTGCAGACAGAAAGTGTTACGTCTTAGGAAAGTTAATTCAATCAAATTTTAGTTTCGTATTTACAAATAAAATATTTCGCGTAGATGCAATTTAAATTTGTTAATTTTTCCCTCAATTTGATTGTAGTAAATAACTTGTTTAATATTCACTCATAACCATAGCTTTTAGAAACCCAACTTACTATTATCAAACGGAATTATGAAGTTTTTTTATTCCATTTTATTTCATCGTAGGAGAAAAAATATTAATAACATGTAATAGAGATTTATAAAAATGGCTGTAATTAACCTAATTAAAATAAGTCATATCTGGATATAAAAAAATTGCACGAAACAATCGCACTCTCATTTAAATCGGTTCTTTTGTTATAAGCCGCATTCAGATGTCGAAATGAAAATGGTTAATCTGCTCTGATTTCGGAGCCGGAATTTCTCAACGGAATATAATATATACATGCATAAGATGAACAGCAATTGCGATTGCCACATTCAGAACAATGCCTTAATAATAATATTATATCCGCCAGATTGAGATCACTGGGTTCGTGTCTCTTGACCTAAAAATAAGGATCGGAATTAATGAAAAGCCTTTGCGGAATGCGTATTATTATTTCAAAGTGAGTGCGATCTTTTACTGTTACAAGGTTTATTCTTTAAATAAATAGCACTATTAAGTCCTCTTGTTTTATAAAATAAGCAACATCTTCTTTAAATGAATAAATATAAAATGTACACTGTAATTAATTTAATATTTGAAACTAGTTTGCATTCTTTATAAATTTAACAAACTGGAGGGTTATATACAAATAATCTATTTATATAATAGATATATCTGGTATGTGCTAACTGCCTCTTACATTTATCTTCTAGTGTATGGCATTTATTAAATGAAATATTGAGTCTCCTTTCTTCACCAAATTTATTAATAGCAAATGTACATTTTTGGCCACGATGTGACTATTTTCAATGCTAAACTAATTAGATTAGCATTGAAAATGGTTTGGTTTGCTATTAATTAAATTTTGTGAAGAAAGAAGACAATATTTCATTTAATAGTGTGGTAGATCTTCATGTAACATTGATTAACCTATATGCCATTTATATTAGCTTTCTTCTACATTATATCTGCAATTTTTCATAATTCTATGTTCATCGTTTATTTGTCATTTATTTTCTTTTATTAAAAAAAGAATTTATAAAGGTCAAAGAACCCAAATGTACATCTCTTGTAATATGACATATTTATCTTTTTCATTTCTTACATTTCATCATAAAATACTATATCTATCTAGTTTTTTTTTATGTATGTATGTCCATTGTCACCTACCATCTATAGTCTATCATTTATCAACTCTAATTGAGAAACAATCACCAGTCATCTGGTACTAATTACATTATCTGTCATTTGAAATCTGTCACCTACGATTTGTCATTAGTAATTCGATCATCTATCTCTGTTAGTTGTTAAAACTAAAGGCCATTTGTATCTCGATTTATTTCATGTCTTACATTTTTTGTTATTTCTTATCGTACAACTGTCAAATATTCATCTCTCATTCGGCATCTGTTATCTACCATAAGTCATCTCTTATTTGTCATCTTGCATCTTTTATTATCTGTCATTTTTGAAACATTATTATTGTTAGAGAGTTCAGTGCGAACATTGATAGAGTGTAGACGTGTGTTTCCGTTCAGCGTGCTCGACGACTAGTTAAGGACGCAGTGAGCTATATCTACCCGTTCTTCACTTATATATTCTAATAACAATTAAGATAATTATTTGTTTAACACTATTACGGCGAATATAGTCATCAATATAGTAGTTTTCAACACATAACGCGCCTTTAGGCGCTATAAATCACACGCCCCAAGTAGCCATGGCTACTGTAGGGGAATTTGAACACGGCCCTCCCCGAAAAGCGGATAATAAAAATAACCCCGTTATTAATTTAATAAATGCACTTTCTAATGCCAATAACGCCCATTCTAGTGCAGATATAATTAACTCAGGTACATCTTCGAGCGCGAATAAAAACGTTATCAGCATGGAAGTCGAGGTTAACGCCGAGAACGTTTTAAAATATCGAGACGGTTTTTCTTATAACGCGTTCACAATTTACGTTGAACATCTCAAAAAAGATATTGGTCGCCTGCACCCATTAAAAGTCGGTTCAATGTTACATGGTAACGTGGACATAAGAAATAAAATACTTGAAATATCCACCATCGGTCGCAATCGCGTAAAAATTTTGGCGAAAACTGCAGCCGATGCTAATTTTATAGTCGACTGCTCGATATTTAAAAATAATAATTTAAAAGCTTATATCCCTCGCCACTTTACGGAAAAGAAAGGTATAATTCGTTTTGTAGATACTTGTTTCGACGACAATTATATAAAGAGTAATATTGAATCAGCAATTGAAGTAGTACATGTTGAACGTTTTAAGAGAAAATTGATATCTAATTCTGGGGAAATATCCTACATCCCTAGAGAAACCATGGTTGTTACATTTGTAGGAAATAAAATACCAGCCAATATTAAAATTAATTCGGTTAATTTCCCCGTTGAATCTTACGTATATCCAGTAATTCAGTGTTTTAATTGCTATAGGTACGGACATACAAGTAAAATATGCAACAGTAACCCCGGCTGCAAAAATTGCGGCCTCTCTCATGCGGGCGATTGTACATTGGACACACCCCAATGTATTAATTGTAAAAGTACTACACATAGATCACTATCTAAAGAATGCCCAATTTATTTGAAACAACAAAAAATTAAGAAAATTATGTCAGAAACAAATAGGCCATTCAAAGAATGCGAGAAAATTGCTGATAATCCAGCAGCCTTTAATAACATATTATCGGCTAATAAATATTATTCATTATCAGATACGACAGATTTCCCTGAAATTTCCTATACACAATATAATGCTCAAAATCGCCACAATTCCAATTCAAAATTACCCGTGACAAATAATTCAGAATTATATTCGCAAACTTTATCCAAAAATAAGTCAAAAAAAATCAACACATCGGAAAACATCACAGGAAAAAAGCGAAAAACACACAACCAATTAGCTACATCGGTCTCACTAGATTGTCAACCTGTCACTCCCAACCCCTATAGGAACGAATTAGTAAAGTATAAAAACGACATCGCAGAGAGCATAGCAGAAATTTTTGCTACAATTTTATCTAATCCTCATCTTCTTCGACAAGACAATTTTTATAATGACCTTAAAATTAATATTGTGGACGTACTAACTAACATAATAAATCAAAATGGCGCATCAGAAAATCAAGTTAGTACAATGGAATGCTAGATCTGTTCTAGCAAATAAATATAGTTTAATTCAATACCTTAATAAAGATAATGTCGATATTACTCTAATTTCGGAGACTTGGCTGAAACCAAATAGTGTATTCAATATTAATGGATACTCCTCGATTCGAAAAGACCGTAATAATGGCAAAGGTGGTGTTAAAGGTGCAATTATAGTCGATTTGTTAGATGAGACAAATTTAATTCTTTTAAATAATGGTTGTGAAACCAGGTTATCTACCCCTAACCAAAATAAGTCGGCTATAGACCTAACACTTTCCTCTCCTTACCTTAGTACCAACATTCTTTGGACCATCTGCGAAGATACTCTAGGATCGGACCACTATGTAATTCAAATTACTATTAATTCTCAACTTGAATTTATGGCCAAAAGGAAAACAACTTGTAAATGGAATACAAATGCGGCAGATTGGCCAAACTTCAAAAAACATGTAAATGAATTAATACGCAACACGTCAGTAAATGAAATTGAGCCAAATATCCTTCTATCTGCTATAGAAACAAGTGCTAACATATCCATTCCTAAAGTTAAGTCAGTGATAAAGAAAACTACCCCGCCTTGGTGGGACAGTGATTGTACACAAGCTACCATTACAAGGAAAGAGGCGCTAAAACTATACAAATCCCATGGAACCTTAGAAAACTATTTTAAAGCTCAAAAAGCTTCCGCGGAGACTAAGAAACTTTTAAAAATGAAAGCTAGAGACAGCTGGAAACAATTTTGCAATGGCATCAACAGAACATCTCCTATATCAACGATATGGAATCAAGTTAAAATAATTAGCGGGAAATATATTAATAAACACAGAAATATTCCTCCCCATATATCAACTAACATCTTAGACCACTTTATAGCCCAATCTGTACCATCCCAACCACGTACTACTAATAAAAATGTATCCCATTTCTTAACCAATCCATTTACTTTAAATGAATTAGATATTGTCCTTAAAAATGTCAACTCAACATCTCCCGGCATAGATGGAATCACCCATTCAATGATCCAAAACCTTCCCGAAAATGGAAAAAAATACCTCCTAGATGTCTTCAATCAATGGTGGATAGATATGAAATATTTTCAAGAACTTAGAGAAATCGTAATAATTCCAATACTAAAACCTGATAAAGATAAATTCTCCCCAGCTTCATATCGTCCTATATCATTACTATCTTGCATCGCCAAGACGTTTGAAAGACTTATTAAATTAAGGCTGGAATGGTGGCTCGAACATAATAATAAATTACCCAGCAGACAATATGGATTTCGAAGAAGTCATGGTACCGCCGACGCACTTGTAGATCTGGTCACAAACATTCAAAACTCATTTTCAAGAAATTACTACCACCCCTGTTTCTTTGCGGATTTGGAAGGAGCATATGATGCAATCGATCTCAATATTCTCGAGGACAAAATGGTTCGTATGGGAATACCCGAAAAAGTTGCCATAAATATTTCGGCATTATACAGAAACCGAAATGTTTATATCTTCGACAATGTTACTGGACAGAAAGTAGGTCCCAGAATAACTTCCTCTGGAATACCACAAGGGTCAGTTTTGTCGCCCTTATTATTTAACGTTTTCACCGCGGATGTTCATGAGATTTTTCCACCAGACATTAAATGTGTGCAATATGCTGACGATTTTGTATTTCATACATCTTGCAAAAACATATCACAGGCTTTCCAGAAGTGCCGTCATATTGTATATAGATTAAAAGAGTGGTGTAATAATAATGGTTTCGTCATCTCTGATACAAAATCAAATATTGTATTCTTCTCCAGACATCATCCAAGTAGTAGAACCCACACCAAGATCTGTGGTCTGAATCTGCCTATATCTCGGGAAGTAAAATACCTTGGATTGATCTTGGATATAAAACTAACATGGCAAGCACACATCAAATACATTATGGGAAAGTGTGAAAAGGGGATAAATATAATTAGAACAATTTGCAAAACTTGGTGGGGTGCAGAACCAGCGCTGGCAATCCTGTTCTATCGCAGCTTTATTCGTTCTATCCTTGATTATGGGTCAACCCTTTATGGATCAGCATGTAATAGTTCATTGCAGAAAATTGATAGAATACAGTACAAAGCCCTTAGAATTGCTATCGGGGCAATGAAATCTTCGCCAACTTACACGATATTAGCTGAATGAGTAGAACCTCCACTGAGTATTAGAAGGGTATACCCGGCAAAAAAAGCTATTATCAAGTATAGGGCAACTGAGAAAACACATATTTTAACACCAATCAGTTCCTTAAACACCGAAGTACTGACGAACGCCTATTGGAGCAAAAGAAACGACCCTCCATTAACAATAGGATTTACCAAAACTTCAAGTTTCACACAAATATATACTTGTCCTAAACCCAGTAATTTCTTAAACAGTTTTGATAATCACTTACTAAATATCGTTCCAACATTTCCTACCTATTGTAATTATGACAAAATCAATTCCTTAATCCTAAATAACTACTTAAAGTCTGAATTTTCAAATAGTGTCCAAATATATACCGACGGGTCAAAACACGAAAATGGTGTAGGTTATGGGTATTATATACCCTTATATAACATCGAACATTTTGGAACTATACCTAGTCTATGCACGGCAGAAGCGGTGGCGATTGTTAGAGCATTAGAATTTACAATACATCTAGATATCGACAAAATTATCATAATAACTGATTCCCAAGCTGTTCTCAGATCCATTATATCCCAGCGTAGTAAACCCTGTGAACACCACGCAATAAATAGAATTCGTCAATTGGTTAAAAATATAAAGAATAATAATTATGAAATAAACTTTATCTGGGCAAGAGGACATTCCAAAATTGAAGGGAATGAAAGAGCGGATATGTTAGCAAAGTTGGGTGCCAATTCAACTAGTGGATCCGAAATAACTAATATCAAGATCCCTGCCGATATAAATATAAGAATTAAAATCTTCCCTATGGATTGATTTTGAAGAATATTGGATTTCTGCCCCACACACGCATTACAAACTTATCCATCCTACACCTCCTAAGTGTATCCCTCACTTATCAAAACATACAATTCCACGACTGCTATCATCAACCATTACTCGTCTTTAAATCAATCACGGTCAATTCCCTAAACACCTATACAAAATTAGGTTAAAGGAAGATCCATTTTGTATCTGTGGTAATTTGGGCGATATTAACCATATATTCTTTGAATGCGATTTAAATGCTGTACACAGGTTAAAACTCTACGATGATTTGAAACACATTGTTAACCTTCCTGTCAATATGACCCATTTACTTAGTCTTAAAAATCTGAATGTGTATAACGCAATATATGAATTTATTAAAAATGCGAGAATTAAAATTTAGCTTTAGATTATTATAATTTTCAAATCATTAACGCCTCCAGTCTCTACTGTTATGTAACTTCATGAGCCCCCTCCTGTTAGTTTTAAACCCATAATGTCATGACGGCTCTCATCGACAACCCCTTATCCTATCTATGTGTCACTGTCTAATCATTCATCTCACATAATTAGCTATGAATACATTAATCTAATGCGACTTAAATTACACTAGACTTATAATTAGAGACGTGTGTGACCGAATGGCATTGCCTAGGTCAAAAAAAAAAAAAATTATTGTTAGAGTTGACATGCACTCACCTAACTCATACAAATATATTTGCTGCTAATTGACAATTAGAGGCCACCAAGTTACCCTACATATACATATTATTTTGTATTACTTGTTAAATGACAACTGTCAAATTTTCTTTTAAAAATAATTACCTGGAATTTTGTACAGGCCATATCATCTATCGTCTTCTGTCAGCCATCTGCGAACTGTCATTTATCATGTCCCATTTATCATATACTATATATAATCTGTATACCATCATCTATCAATTGTCAAATGTCAAGTTAAAGCTATATACCCCAATACATATGAATTTGCTTAATTTCCTACATATCATCTTCATATTTTATATTTTATGTATCACTTGTGTTGTTTTCTTATCTGTCAACAATAAAAAATTTACCGAGAAACAATCATTTGATATCTGATATAATTATACCATCTGCCATTCGTTATCTGTTATCTGCAATCCCATAATTTTAATATATTATATTTCATCTGTTATCTGTGATAACAAATATTTATTGAGAAACACTGATATAACAAATGATACGAATCAAAACATTTGTCACCTGTCCTCTTCCATCGATATTTTTTTACCTGTCATCACCCACTGTACAAATACACAATAATTTGTTTCATTGTGTATTGTAAAAATTAATTGAGAAAAAAAATTAAAAATCATCTGATTGTTTTATCATCAATCATCTGTGTGATCTTATAATTATTTATAATCTGCCATCTCTTTATTAATTATAAAGTGAAAGCTATCTACTCAATATACAAATACATATTAATTTGCTCAAACTCCCACATATCACCTCAATATCTTATATCTCATCCTTCACTTGTCTTGTTTTTTTATCTGCCAACTGTCAAAAATTTACTTAGAATCAATCACCTGATATCAGTCATGTGTCTTTTGCTTACTATCATATACCTTATTTCTGATACAAATCATAGAATTAGTAATTTGTCACCTGTCATTTATCATCTATTATCTGTCATCTGTCATTTGTCATGTATTATATATTAATTGTTTCATTTTTTACATATCATTTGAATACATTGTTCCTCATTGTAGATTTTAATCATCTATCATCTGTTGACAGTCAAATAGTCATTAAGGAATAATCACTTGACATCTAGAATCAATCATATCATCTGTCACCCATCATCTGACATCTAGAATAGGTCATCTATTATTTTATCATTTATCATCTACCATCGACCATTCATCATCTGGCAGTTATCATATCTTATCTATTATTTATCAGCCCCTAACAATAATCTGGCTGCTATCCCACTCTATATATACATATTGTGTGTGTGTCCCAATTTCGATGCTCACCATTAGCATCTCTGTTATTAAAATAGATAAAGCAACAGTTAAAACAGTGCTCAAAACAAATCCTATTTCAAATTCACCATAACTTTTTTCAATTTTAAAATATTTTGAAAAAAAAAATTGCCAATTTTAATTTTTTCAATTACTCGATAACGCGGACGCTATTGAACCTTTACATTATTGAGTCACTTTTTTAAGACATTTTTTTTGGTGCAAACAGAAACCACCGATTCACATTTGTTTCCAGGTTATTAGCGCTATCTTTTGTTTTTCTTAAGGTAATCATAGTGGATTTTAAGGTTAATATTTAGTGCCTTTTAAAAATGTATAATATGCCTGAATTTTTTTAGTTACTAGCAAAACTTTAATAAAAACGTAAATTAATCTTTAATATGATAATGGAATTTAAAAAGATATTTCTAGGTAATACTTTAACCTAACGAAATGATAACAAAATCATAGAAATAAAAAGCAAAGAAACAGTACTTAGATTTAATATTTACTTAAAGCAATTGTTTAATATGACGACCATTCTGTTCCACACACTTTTGACATTTTGTTCCAACAGAGTTACAATCTCTACGTAGCGTGTTTACTAATCGTAACACATCTATTACTCTTTTATCTAAAATTTCCCGAGTTTTTGTAGTACAAAACTAAACACTTTTTTTTTAGTGTTGCCCCATAAATAAAAGTCATTATAGTTTATTTTCAACAAATGTTGAGTGTTATGGGCCAGGTAACCATCTTGCTGGAACCAGATGTTTTGCATGTCCTCGGGATTAATAATTTGCCTCGCAGGTATTAATCAAAGATAAGAGGACAAATTAAGTGACTGTCTAAAATGAAAAGAAACAAAATAAAAATGTAAAAAAATCATACCAATTAAACCGCACTAGACATTAAAACTAAATCGAACATGAAATCTTCTTTGATTTACCAAATGTGGATTTTCATTAGACAAATGATGACAGTTATTCCTATTGAATATTCCACAATTGGTAAATCGTCTATCACTTATTCAGAGCAGGACAATTAGCGTCATATTTACAGATGCATTCAATTAGTAAAATCATTACATACAAATCTTCTTGTTCTATCGTTCATCCAGCGCAAATATCGTGCACCCAAGATTTGCATTTCAAGCATTGAATAATGTTTTCCGTCCGATCTTCTCCACAAATAAAACAAAACCAATCGCTTTTCTCCTTTTTCATTTTTGATGCCAATTCCTTTTTACTAATTACTGTATTTCTTTGATTTTTGTGAGTTACGTGAAGATAAACTTGATTAATTAATAAAGGACTAAAAACCTTTCTTCGCAAATTTTATTTAAATTCACAGATATATATTTCGGACACAAAGTGACCATTAACCCAAAATGCACTCTAAGAAAAACAAAAAATAACCCAATAACCGGGAAATAAATGCGAATCGGTGGTTTCTGTTTACACCAAAATTGTCTTAAAAATGTGTCTTAATAATGTAATTTGTTAGGAAATGTATATTTTACAGATTGGAAGATGGGATAGATTTGACCCTTTCCCACTACTAATATATAAACATTTTAATTAAATAGATTTCTAATTTTACATGCGTTAAGTTAATTTATAATGTTTATAGAAAATATATTGGATAGGCGTCTTTTAAGATATTCATAATATGATAATAATACATACAATTGAGAATCACAAGGTCTTGTCTAAAAGAGCATAAAATGCATATCTTCTGAATAAATTAATTTAAGTCTTTAAGTATAAATAAATTTAAATCTATTTCATATGGTGTATGATACACCACATTCCAAGATCTCCTGCTATAAGGGTGTGCCCGATGCAGATTATTTTTAAGCAACCAAGCTTCTCAAGCCAGTGGATTAGCCCATCCAGGAAGACCTTTTGTTTAATTATGAAACAGAGTATTATAAAGGTTATTGACGCTTCCATCTTTGGTGGAAATTCATATTTTGAAAAAAATGGGTGGTCCTTTTCCCTAATTCATCCAAATACGATTCTCATATAAAAAAATACGTTCACTTTCACTATCTATTTGCAACGAACAATCTATAGAAATAATAATTATAGTCCTTCTGTTTGGATTGCAAGAGAAGTGCCGCCCACAACCTTTCATATCTGATTTATCCTAAATTATAAACCTTTGTTGTTCAAATTCGGTAGATATATTTTAATAATTATGTTATATAAAGCTTCAATATAATAGAACATAAAAGTAATAATTATCCTATCTAAGATTAAACTTAATTATATGGTAGTATTTACATCATTCAAAAAATAAATAAATTTAGGTAATTTGATTAGAATCTAAAAGTTTTTGGAGTATTCCTCTTTGTATTTTCTATTCATTTCATTTTAAAAGATAGAGAAAGATATACACATTGTTATGGGTAATTTCTGTTAAATAATTACTCACCTCGGATCTTTGAGCTTATTATATTTTGATTTATAAAATTCTTAATTTTGGCTCTGGGTAACTAATTTTGATATGTAAATATAAACAAAAAAATCAAAATTTGCCTGAATTATTTTATGTCCTAAGAATCGAATTGGGGTGACTATATGTAGTTAATTCTTTGATGATTTGGCGATTGAATTTTTCATTACACGTCAACATTAAAAACTGTACGATAGGAACACATTAAAAGAAAGTGTTAATTGCGCCTTATGAAATTCGACCAAAATAAATCAATCAAAAGGACAATGATAACCTCGAGCTACCAAACGGGCCGACCGCCGACCGATCAAGATGCAAAGGAGAAATATCAAACGCCGGACGACTTCTTGGGCAATTGTCGGCAGATCGTCTTGGGATAATGCTAGAATCACGTTTCGATGTCGGAATGCAGGTTAACGTTTCTGGCACACATGAGATAGATAAAGTAACTAATGGGGCCGGCTACCTTTTCATTGAGGAAAAGGGCAGCGAACGCCGGCTATACTTAATTGTTGCCATTTTTTTTATTCTGCACGGCTTCTTACGTAAGTTGGGTGCCGTCGTTGGTGTGCTTCTAGGTGAAAGTGTCCATGAAAACTGTATTGAAGTTCATTAGTGTTTTTCGCTTTGGTAGTGTTAATTTATTTTTCGTTTTTTTTGTTTTTGATTAAGTGCACATGCGATTTTAGAAGGTATTAATTTCTGGTGTAATTTTAGAAATGATGAGCAAATTAATTAATTTTATAATAAATATACGTCGTAAAATTTATAACTGCTAAACAAGAAAATATTATGTTGATGATACTTTTCATTACCAAGGATGATTAGAATACTTTTCAAGGTTTTGTATATAGTCAAGTTAAAGCGTATTTAGAAGCTAAAAAGTGTAATAACAAACACTTTCTTCATAAATTATTTTTATTTGCCAGGTGTACTCTTCATCAATAGCTTCAATAATTAATTCAAATAAAAATAATTTTACAAGAATTAATAAATCTTCACGTAATTCAAAAATTAGTTTCCTGTTGGAACATGAATATGAGAAGAAATAAAAGATTCTTCTGAAAACGAGCTTTGCCAGTTGACTTGGAATATAAGATATCTTCAGAAAGTTAACATTGTCAAATGACTTGGAATTGAGTTATCTTCTCTATACATTTTCTCGTCTCCGCAAGGGTTTAGTTGGATTCTGGAAAGGTTATTTTAATCATAAAAGATGCAGAAGAAGATTTGACTATTTTCAATTAGTGTTGCCATTTTTTTTTGTATGTAATTTCCCTGATGTTGTTTTCTTAAAAACCTTTGGAAATTTATTATTTTACAACCCTATGGTTTAAAACATTTAGTCCCCTTTTAGAGTACAGATAAAAAAAAACAAAATAAAATTAAAACCTGTTTTCGATGAACGAGATTTAACTATTTTTTTTCTGAGCTAGAAGTTGAAGCTTTAGTTTAAAATCTCTAATGGGCTTTGGAAACAACTAAGGATAATCACTTAATTAAACACATATAAAAAATATATGTTTATGTAAAATAGGTATATATTCTCTATCCCCCTACAAAGATATATTCCGCAAGATAATTGTATTTTGAAAATAATTAAAAATCAATTTATTTTCATTTGGTTAATATTTAAAGAGGAATATATTTTTATTATTTTCAAAAACTTGCGGAATATATCTTTCTGTAAAATGCTGCTCATATTGTAATAATTTTAGAATAGAATAATGGCCACCCACCTATCCTATATATACATAAAATATAGAGATAACACTGTTTTGAGCTGGGTGGGCGAATTAATATTCATCGATATTTTCGGTCTCTATTCTACCCTCCAACCACTCATAAGTATTAGTATGTGAACCTTTTATTATGAAATCATTTAAGAAATGATCAATTTGGGAATAAATTATATAATAATTAGATTAAACTTGCATGTTCAAGACCAACCTAATCGATTAATTAATTATATAATAACCAGTCAATATTTGATCCAGATTAATAATTTATGGTTACAATTAATAACTGAATAATTATTGAAAACTCACTGAAAACAAAATTATTATATAAAAGGAAACAATAGATGTTTTTAAACAGTAAAACTTTGCACAAAATTCTCAAACACATTAAAAACATTCAATTAAAAAAAACAGTACTTTTGCTCTGTTTAAAACAATTAAAATATTTTCATCCACAAATTAAAATTTGGGTATTATATATTATTTATTTTATCCCAAATGCGAACAAAAAGATTCTAACAAAATTATAAAACTTAGAAGGGAACTAGAAATATTACAGTCGAAGCAAGAATTTCATTTGGACCAGTTTGCTGATGTAATTTACGATAGGGAACAACAATTTCGAATTTTTTTAATATTGAATCTCCCAGAATCAAAATTAAAAAATGAAACAGAGAAGAAGAACGAAGACTTAAATAAAGTTAACTAATAATTTAGAAATACGAAAACATTTCGTGATTCTACAACAATAAGTCTTACTAAGACTACAAAACAAATTAGTTGTTGAAACAACTACTTCTCTGGCTAATACCTCTCAGATATTGAATTATACAAAAGTAATATAATATAAGTAATATATAATATATATGAAAGCATTGAGGTCTAAAACCAAACAATTGTTGTGGCCCTGACAATATTCCGAAATCATTTCTTAAAAACTGTATTTTCACTATTTCCAAACCCTTACACTTATTGTTTATACGCTCATTGAAAGATGGTCACGGGCCAATTATTTGGAAACGAAGTTTTGTGACACATATTCATAAATCCGGACGTAGTGACTGTATTGAAAACTATAGGGGTGTATGTATTCAATCAGCCATACCAAAATTATTGGATAATATTATGTCAAAATTTATAAATAATCAATTTAAACAATTACTTATTGAAGAACAGCACGGCCTGCGGAAGGTAAGTCGACAACATCTAATCTTCTAGTTTATATGGATTAACTTTGAAGCTAGACATCAAGTTTATTCAGTATATACTGACTTTTCAAAGGTGTTCGACAGTGTTAATCATTCAATATTAATTGCCAAATTTTCTGCTTACGGATTCAATCTAATAATCGTTGAAATGATTAGTTCTTTTTTGAGAAATAGGGTTCAGCAAGTAAGAATTAAAAATTTTGTATCAGAAGAGTTTTTCATTTATTCTGGTGTACCTCAAGGTACGCATTGCGGCCCAATTCTTTTTCTTCTTTGAAATATTTCTTTAACATTCATGCAATTTACTGATGTTCACAGACGATTTAAAACTCTATTGTGTAATAACCCAACATTCCGATCACGTGTTATTGCAAATGGACCTTAACAATATCATGGTTTGGTGTGACCCTAATAAAATACCCTTAAACTTAAAAAAGTGTTATATAATTTCATTCAGTAAGCGTAACCGCCCGTAACATAAGTTTAGTTATACGATAAGTGGCTTAAGTTAGTTAAATAGGGTTGATGAAATTAAAGATTTAGGGGTAATTTTCGACTACAAACTAAATTTAAGAATACATTTATCAAACATTGCTAATAAATCTACAAATGTGTACGAATTTGAAAACACTTTTCAGTACAGACGCTGAAATTACTTTACTGTTCTCTGGTAAGATCTATTTTGGAATAATGTTCTATTATATGGAGTCCTTAATATGCTACATATATTAATAAATTGGAGAAGATACAGAACAAATTCGTGGGTACTTGTGCATATAGAATGGATATTGTTAGGGAGAACATAGAAATTAAATCGTTAAAAGTAGTTTTAATTTACCATTAAAACACAGGAGAATTCATTCTGATTTATGTTTTTTACATAAGCTTGTAGCAGGAAATATAAATTGTTCAGAACTTATTTCTAAAATAAATTTAGCAATCCCAATATCTGACAGAATTACAAGACAAAAATCTACTTTCAAAACACAAACAGTTACCACTAATTATGGCTTCAACAGCCCAATATTGAGAATTTTGCGTTTTGGAAACATA
The DNA here is from genome assembly GCA_963969525.1 of Ontholestes murinus. Taxonomy (NCBI): domain Eukaryota; kingdom Metazoa; phylum Arthropoda; class Insecta; order Coleoptera; family Staphylinidae; genus Ontholestes; species Ontholestes murinus. Next base: position 37,466,801 of record OZ018392.1, on the reverse strand, counting down.
CTTTCAAATCTAAATTATATAATTTTATTTAATATACATGAAATACTGTTTAAAAACAAATTCTTTTTTTAGATTAAAACCATTTTATGTAAATAGTATAATTATTAAAAGTAAACCTTACAAATGTTAATAAAACGTTTTAATATTAGATTGTAATTTGCTTCAAGTTGGCTTGATTTCGTGTAAGATAGGTTCATTTTGTTTATATTTTTAATGTAGTAGCATTAATTGTTATTTTATTGTACTTACAATAATTTGGTTAATAAAACGTTTTAATATTAGATTGTAATTTGCTTCAAGTTGGCTTGATTTCGTGTAAGATAGGTTCATTTTGTTTATATTTTTAATGTAGTAAAATTAATTGGTATTTTATTGTACTTACAATAATTTAGTTATAATTTTGTTTAATTTAATTTGATTTTATTTAGTTTTAGTTTTAACTGCCTAGAACTAGTTAAAAATTTGTTTAAAAATGGAATTTTACTACAATAAAAGACCAATTGAATTTTTAGATAAACACAGTTGAATTTTTCTAAAAAAAATTGTTCAATAATTTATAATTTTCTAAAAATCAGTTAATAATTTTGTTTAAAATTAGTCTAAAATTAAAATTTGATAAAAAAATTCAAATTGCATCAAAAAGATTTAAACATTTATTAATAACACGTTTAGAAACTATGTAAACTATAGTTGAAAATTTGATAATTTATTGCAAAATGCAATTAATGAACTCTTAATAAGTCTGTTAACTGCTAAAGTGATTCTGCAGTCAAGACCATGAATACAAATGTGATACCTACACAGTCATTGGCTTTATTGAATTTATTTAAATATTATATATCAACTATTATTCCTTAACTGTCAACTGTCTACTATAATTTAACAACTGTAACTATTAACTATAAATTATAATTTTTAACACCTAAGTAATCAAATGTCATCTGCAATCTGTCATTTGTCTACATCATCTGTCAACTTTCATCTACCAACTGACAACTATTATTTGCCAACTATCATCTGACATTTGTCCACTGCTACTTGTAAACTATCACATGCCATATAATAACCATCACATGCCACCTACTAATTAACAACTGGCATCTGTTATCCGATAAATTTTATCTGTCAAATAAAAACTGCGACCTGTCAACTATCATCTGTAAACTTATAACTCTAAACGGCCATCAGTCATTTGTCAACTATTACCAAACAATTATTAACTATCATTATTTATCATTAATCAACTGTTGACTATTACTTATCTCACAAATATAACCTATCGTTTTGATAATAATAATAATAATATCCATTTCTTTCCCAACAGATACATAATATCCAATTATAGGGAAAAATTATTTAAGATATATATGCAACCAAAAACTGAAATTAATACTTAAATTACTAAAATACTATAATATAGTATACAAAAAGGTAAATGTTTAGGTCCGCAAGCAAATTCGGTTCATCGATGACACCATTAGCAATTTTATATAGAAAAACTAACATAGCTACATCTCGGCGACTTACAAGTGATTGTAGATTAAACATGTCTAAAAGATTTTTGTAATGAAATAATTGGTAGTTTAGATAGTTCCAGTAGATTTAAAATATAATAATCGCACTTTTTTTGCACACTTTCAACTGCACAAAAGAAATATGTATTGCTTTTTTTGTTTAAAATGCAGCCAATTTCTACAAAATTATTAAATTTCTGAATGAAGTATATATATTATTCTAAAATATCTTTTATATATGTTATAATTTTACAAAAATAGAAATTTACTAGTATATAATTTATTGTTTAAAAAATAAAAGAACCGTTTGTAATTTCTTCAAAGCGTAGTTTAAAATTTGCTTGGAACTTTATTTAAAAAAATATCATAAATACAAAAGTCAAAAAAGTTGGGCGACGTAATTATTATGATTAATTAAATAAAACTAATTGAAAAGTTATGGTTTACAAACAGGAAATGGTTTACAATATTGTTAATTTGGACATAATAATTAAGTCGCCCAACTTTTTTTTACTTTTGTATTTATTATATTTTGTTTAATGTCATTTATCTATTACCGAAGTGTTCCTTCGTTTTCGAAATGTACATCTAATCAATAAAAACAATTTTGTGAAGAAAGTGATAATACTTTAATTAAAATTTACTACATAATAATCTTCACGTAACTTAAAAAAATATATTTCAACAAGGTGAAAACTAAAAACAAAATAAATTAAATTTAAAACTGGTAAAAAAATATTTGAAAACAAATGAAATATGACAAAATATAACTAAAACCAAATAGCCGTTGAAAACGACTGCTTGTATCTCAAACAATTGAAAATTAAAAACGTTTGAATATTCTTTAAACAACTGTTATTTTTTTTCAATTTTATGTAGATTTTACATAATAGATTACTATCAATATATTTCAATGATGAATGGTTACATCTTAATTTATTTATGTCAGAAAATTATCTGTTTTCGTGATAATCATCCGAAAAACTTGTCAGGTCGAAACATGTGATTAACTCCTCTCTATTTTTCACGCTTCGTTGCAAAATGTGTGTGTGCACGGTTTCGATTTAATCGCGTGCAATTACGATCGATCACCTCGAATGACTGATGTGGGTCGCGGTGAACCTCGAAACATTCTACGATGGGGATTCATCATTATGATGTACCGAAAACTATGCGAACGATGAGCAGCAGTTAATGGATCTGTCATGTATATGCGAGATATATTGCTAGAAAAAAAAGGTACATTTTGATATTCCAAGCGCGACGTAATTCAGTGAAGAAAACATGAAGAGTGAAGGATTATGTAAATTTTTACGCGTGATAATATATGTTTCTTTATATATATATATATTATATATATATATATATATATATATATATATATATATATATATATATATATATATATATATATATATATATATATATATATATATATATATATATATATATATATAATATATTTTGTATGAAAAAATAATTTCATTATAATGAAATGTAGAATTAATCAGTTGAATAAAAAAAGTATAAGATATTCGAAAAATTGTATAATATTGTGGTTTATTATGAATAGCTATTATTAATTCAAAATGTTATATTAAGAACCTGAGAAAATATCAAGTCTAGAAGTCAACGGCAAAAATGAAATTCTGTGAGATAGACCAAAGCTAAATATTAGCAGGAATGGATGACCGAGTCAGAGTACGAATTTATAACAGTCAGATTATAAAATGATTATAAAATAAAAATCGGTACTCCACAGGGTAGTACTTTAGGCCTGTTATTGTTTTTGATGTATGTTAATGATTTACCATCTCATATAACTTACAGGATAATATGTATGTATGCAGATGATGTCTGTATAATAATATCAGACAAATGTCAATACAGAGTACATCAATAAACGTTATCGGCTTTAAAAGATTTAAAAAATTGGTGTATATGCAATAGATTAATAATAAATCATTCTAAACGTTTCTTAGGAGAATTTAATAATATAAACAAAAAGAGATTAAATTTAGAAATCAACTATAATGACTTTTATCTTGAAACTTGTTCATCATTAAAATTTTTGGGTACTCATTTTGATAATCTAACTTGGTGTGATAATGTGCTTAGCGTATGTAAGATGCTTAATAAAAGTTTTTATTTGATAAAATCGTTGAAAAAAAAAAACGTTTCATTAGAAGCATTAATGAGCGTTTACTATGCATCTATGTATTCTTATATCTCATATAGTATTTTTCTATATGGTCAGTGTCCTGAAATACACGTGTATTCATATTGCAGAAGAGAATATTACGTCTTATATTTCATATTCCGTATGATGAATCCTGCTGAGAAATGTTTGTTAAACAAAATGTTTTAACTGTCACTTCAATATATTTAATGAAAATAATCTGCCACATTTTTTAAAATAAATCGAAATTTATATTAAACAAACATAGTCAAAATCATAATACTAGAATTAAGGATAACTTTCACTTAACAAAACACCATCATAGCTTTTTTTAAAAATCTCCAATATATGCTGGTTGCCGATTTTATAATATGCTACCACTAAGTTTAAAAAACTGTAAGACATTTGAGTTATTTAAAAAGAATTTAAAGATTATATTAAATAATAAATGCTTTTGTAACATTCATGAATTTGAAGAGTGCGTGAACTGGTAATTTTATACTTGAACACATTGTTCTTGCTGCATTTGTATTGTATATTTTCACATCAATTTTAGTTAAGTTTGTTGACATTCTGTTTTGCAGGAAATTATTATTCTTTTTTCTTTATTATGTACTTCAATCTATGCATACTATAACCAAATGAACCAATAAATCATTTATTTTATTTATTTTATTTTAACAAGAATTATGGCCTTTTAATTACAGTCTTATCCTAAAAATATACCTCGCTATGTGCTCATTAGGTAAATCAATATTATTATTTCTACTTTAAGAAGATTCAGCAACTTTAATGATAATAAGCTTCGTACTTTTGTAAAGCTGTGCACAAATGTTTACTTTTAATTTGAGAAAATAAATGTTTATATTCTAACGTTGCTAAATTACTAAAACTTCAAAATAATAAAATTTATTTGACCATTATCGTTATAATAATAAAGAATATGAAAGTTTAGAAGATAATAAAATGATTTAAGGAATTATTTGCATTTGTTACAAATAGAAAATCATGTCCTTAAGGTAAAAAAGTATTATTTCAACGCGCGCAAAACATCTTGCGGTGAAGTAAAAAATATACCTGGCCATTTTTGTAGTCGATGAAGCTCTATTTGGAATGATCATTTTGCGGTTAGAGCGTGGACTTTCCGAATACTGTTTTTCCATTTGGCAGAAAATCATCGAAACATGTATTTTAAATATGACAAAGCATAATTTCATATGAAATGAAAGTATATATTTTTTTCAGTTGAACCGTAGAAACGGTTTAGACTACTAAAGCTGTTTAAATATTAAACGTTTGAAAAAAAAATGCTGGAAATTATTACAATTCGGAATGAAGTTGAGATTACTAGCTTACCCTGCACCTAACTCAACGTATAATTGATTCGGGCGGCTTATGGGATTATGATAGATAGTTGCATTATATTGAGGTAGGCCAAGAGAACGCTAGAATAAGTAAAATTATATTCAGTTTATTGTAGTTTAAACTAACGATTATTTGAAATAACAGAAAAATAGTTAAAATTGAAATTTGAACAATTGAAATTAAGAATAAAAAGTAGAAAAAATAGAAAGTTCTAAACACAGTCAAATAAAGTATCAATTTTAATTATAGTTTGCTGTCAATATCAATTGTTTTACTAAATAAATGTATATTTTTCTTTTTCTAGAAAGTTTACAGTTTCATTGTTTCAAAATTTTAAACTATTTTCTAACAAATTTAAATCGTTTTGTTTTGTCGGTTTTTTCTTTTATGGTTTTTTTTTTCATTTTTAGAAAACACATTATTTTTCTAAAAGTTTACTTCATTTTCGTTAAAAAATCAACTGTTTTTAAAAGAAAACAATTTAAAAAATCATTAAAAAAAAGTTTTCATTAGGTTTTTTTTAAATTGTTTGTTTTAGTTTTTACTGTTTTTATTGTTTTTTTTTATTAAACGGTTCAATTGGAATTTTATTGTTGTAAAATTATTTGTATTATTTAATTTAACTCTTTTCTTGATTATTTTTAAAATTTTTATCTGTTTCAGGCATATTTAAAATATATTTTTGAAAGTTTGATCTATCTACTGGAAAAATTTCTATTTTTGCGTTAAAATGTTTTCTTCTGTTTTTTCTTAGGAAAATAATAATACAAATAATTTAAAAGTACAATTATTATATTACAGATTTCGATTATTATTTTTTTTTTTCTGTAAAATTTCAATTGTTTAAAGTTAATTTTCAAATGGTTTTTTTTTTAAAGTAACTACAATTGTTTCATTATACATATATTTAAATTGTTGTTAATTTTTGAAAATATCAATTGATATTTGGTTTTATTGCACATTTTAATTGCTAATAATATCTTTATTAAAACACTTAATACAATTTTGAGAAATATATATACAAATGATTAACAATAATGGTTAGTCTGTCCGTTTGGGCTATCGACCGTCAGCCTTTCTACCGTCTTGACTCTAAGTTATGTTTAAAAAATAAATATCTTTGCTAGCTAGCTTAAACGTCTAGATGATTCGAACTAATGAATTGATGCAGCATGATTGATGGGTGTTTATGTTTAGGGGGGGTATTGAGGTTTCGGGGAGTACAGAATTTATTGAGGAGGGTTACATTTAAGGGATTTTTGGCAAATTTTATACTAAGGCTATTTATACGTTGGGATATTGGGATGACTTGAGTGGTTTCGTAAAGGAGAGCATTAGAAGGATTGTGTAGGGGGTTGATAGGATGTCTTAGTTTGGTAAGGTTGGTTGAATAGGATCGCACTGTAATCAATAAGAGGTCGATAAATCGATGTGTGTATGTGTGTGGCTGTTTTTGTGGAAATACCTTGATTTTTATAAGTCAGTGCATGAAAATGTCTTATTTTAATTTTGGATTTTATTGATTGTGCCTGGGCTGTAAAGGAAAGTTTGGAATCGAATAGGACGCCTAGGTATTTACAGGAGTGGGAGGGGTGGATGTAGATGTTGTTAATGTTAATGTAAGGGGAATGTGGTGTGATTTTGTGATGGAGAATAAACAGTTTAGATTTGAAATAGTTTACTTTCATACGCCATTTGGAACACCAGGTTTGGATTGCATCGAACGATGCTTGGAGGGATAGTTGGGCAGCTTTGAGAGTCGGGGCATGGGTAACCAGTACAGTGTCTTCAGCAAACAGGAGGGCGTATTTTGAGGGATGAAAGTATGTTGGATTGGGGTTGTATAGGTCATGACAAAAGATGTTATATAAAAGGGTGAGAGGGGAGATCCTTGTGGTACACCTTGATGGATAGGAAACGGGTCGGAATAGGTTTTATTGAATCTAACTTTACAGGTCCTGTTAGAGAGGAAGTTATGGATAAGGATTATTAAATGGCGTGAAATGTTTAGTAGGAAACACTTTAATTGCTATTTTTTCTAAAAATTTAATAATTTTCAAATGTTTAAAAACAATTTAGAATTGTTTGATCACAGATTTTTCTTTCGGTTTCATTTGTTTAACTGTTTTTTTACAAACATTTATTGTTTTTAAAATTATTATCCCTTGCAAATTGTTTTTTTTAAGTTTTTTCCCATAAATTTTCAATGTTTCAAATGAAATTTCAAATGATTTTTTGTAATATTTCAATTGTTTTATTACGGATCACAATTGTTTTATTCGTCTTTTTTTATGCATCGATTGCTTCAACTGTTTTATTACAAAATTCAATTTAATTTTTTTATTTATGAAAAATTTCTAATGTTTGTCTAGGAAAGGTTATTTATAAATTTTGATTTGTTTTTTGTAAAATGTCAACCATTTACTTTTTATTACAGATTATTTTTTTGTTTTTGCAGTAAAATTTCAATGTATCAAGTAAATTTTTAGAATATTTACTATTTTTTTTAAATAATTTCACTTAGTTAGCTATTTTATTGCAGATTTGAAATGTTATCTATTCAGTATTTTTTTTCTGTAAAATTCCAATTTTTAATTGTTTGTTTTTTAGTATTTCTTTGCCTGAAATTTTAATTGTTTCATGTGAACTTTCAGATGGTTATTTAAAAAATTTACAACCGTATTTTGTAAAATTCCTTTTTGTTTCAGCTGCTTTATTACAAAATTTTATTGATTTTAAATAATTTATAAAATATCAATTGTTTATTGTTTATATATAATTCTAGTTCTAGTTCTTTTCAATGAATTTATTGAATTTACATATTTATTATTATAATAAAGCTTCTTAACAGAAGATAATGTAGATGTAGAAAAAACAATGCCAAAACCACTGAATTGATATTAATAATAATTTTATTTAATCAAAATTATTTAAAATTACTTCATTTGCAATGTACTTAAATGTAAGTTTAATTTATATTTTTAAATTACCTTTTATTTTGTAGTAATATTGAATGAATGAATGAATTTCTTATTTAACCCGTGGTGAAACATTTTGGCATCAATTGATTGTGAATTAAAACGCTGAGTTTAGTTTTACTTGTTTTTATTTTTTCGGAGAATAAGAACAAAAATAAGAAATATATTAACCTTTTTTATTGTAACAGCAATATTAGACTCGTCAAAATACAATACAAATTATATCTGGTTAATGATAATTAACAAAACAATACAATAATTAACTAATACAAAAATACGATTTACAAATTAGCTTAAATGGTTTAGCTTGATGCTTAAAGGTTACTTATGATGTTTATGAACTCGACAATACTATAAAAAGCCTGTTGGAGTAGATATGACTTTATTTTAATTTTAATTTAAGTAGCGAAACAAAATTTAATTAATTAAAAATCGTTTTATGAAAAAAAATATCTAAAAATGTCTTAGATTTTTTCCAAAGTAAAATCATATACATTTTAAAGTATATAAACGTTATAAAAGTTAGTTTCTCCCTATCCAAAAACCTTCAGTTAATCGTTTAGATTAACATCTAAATATTCTTCCAAAAATTTTATTAACAAACGTATCTTTTTTTGTTAAGATCACAGATTAATTGTTTTACTTTTTTCATCTAAATTAACTTGTAAATATTAAATTAGAATAAATTGTCTAAATATTCATTAAAGTATAAATAAGAAGAAAGTATTCTTTAATTAATTTATTTATTCCAGGCCAAATATTTAATTAACATTTAAATTTTGGTTTAAAGTACCTAATCATACAAAAAATCTTTTAAATATTGAATTGAATTGGGATCGATTTTTCAGAATAACCTTTAAATAAATATTGCATCAAAAAGAAAATTAATCATCAGAATTTTTAGAAAAAATATGGTTTCATTTGTTTATGGCCATTCCACCATAAACAAATATCCAAAGATAATTTGAACAAACTTACTAAAATATATTATATATATTTTCCCTTGAAATAAGCTATTGAATAATAAATAGTTCTCTGCAATTAAATATTATATACAGATGTAATTTTAAAGAACATATATTATGTTTTGATTACCACATTACAATACCTTCCTTAAGTTAAGAAATATTCGTAATGAAATATAGCTTATTTTAACGTATTTATTACCTTACCTCCTGCATGACTATGAATAATTCAGATTAATAAATAATGGGCCAAACCTTTTAACTAGTTTATTGAGTATTTAAATCACGGATCTAATTGTTAACTTTTGCAAGAGTACAAACTACACAAACTGTGTCAATATTGCGGTAATAAATCCCGTAGCATCGTGGTCTAGAAAACGCCGTGGAGCGATTCGGTCGCTAATTGCTTAATGTTTATAGAGCGAAATGTCACGGCAGTGACTTACCTGAGAGTTAACATTTAATGCGAGGAAACAACAGGTGGTGACCGCCACGATCGCGACCAAAAACTTATCCTCACTCATCCTGCACACTGTGTCGTACTGAGCACAAAACGTTTACTGTTCACGTACCGCCGCGTACTGACACCGCTGCCTGCCGGATTGTGACTGCCTGCGCCAGACGACGTCTTCTTCGCCGCAGAGGTCACCAGGTCACGAGGTGACTGCAGAGGTAAGCGATGATGAACTGCAAGTGCCAAAGTACTGCAACCGCCGCGGGTTGGATGGCGTTTAACTGGAGTGTGTGTGTGTTCCGGTGCTCGAACCGTTTTCTCGCCCGGTACCTCTAAGGTGGGGAAGCCTTACTCTGATATTGTCTAGAGGCCGTGAGTAAGTACCTCACGTTAATTTGTGGCCGTGAAATGCTTAAGAAAAAAGAATTGTGAAGAAATTGTCAGCGTAATTGGACTCAATTACTGAAGATGTGATTGTTCTTATCATCATCATTAACGGAAGAAGATTGCCTTCATGTATTTTCTTATACTTATAATTAGCATTAGCTTAAATTCATATTTAAGAGGCTTGATTCCAGTTTAAACACAGAATTAAGCATTTAATATCGAAGTTACGAATTTTATTCCAGTCAAAGTTTCCACACTGTATGATAATTTGTATTTTTAAATTAAAACAAAAACAAAAGAAAAACAATAGAAAATCAAAGAAAATTTGAAAGAATTAAATTACTTACCATGAAATTTGAAATCCATTATTATAATGGCAGGTGAAACTACTCCATAATTTCTAAGATGCTGTAAGTACCATTTGCTAAGTGCTAGTATGGATCAAGTGCGAAAACTCCTACCACCGCAGCTGCAGCAAATAAAAGAGCTTAGAAACTTTAGACGGTGTCCGAGAAATATATTGTGGATCAGCAGAAGAAAACAGTGAGGTTAGCTAAACAACAATATTAATAGAGAATATCTCGTTTAAAAGGTAAGTAGAACTATTGAATAAGTTAATAGCAGAAATGAACGATAACAATGAGGTCCTAACATTCAGCATTCAGCTCCTAAAAGACCATATAAACTATCTTGAAGATAAACCAATTACCGAAAAGACTATTAACCGTGACATATCTGAACCAAAAAACAAAATGATAGAATTAGAAGTAATATTACCAGAATATAAATTTCTTTTTAGTTACCGAACTACGAACTAATGTCCGCCTTCAAGCGTACAAGGCAGGGGTTGGGGGAAAAGCAATTTTGCTTTTTTTGACAGGCATCGACAACTTGAACAGCAGACCTGAAGGAACGATAGAGTTAGCAGCACCTGAATATTTACGTTAAAACGATTAAAAAAATTGCACTAAAATATCGCATAATATCGTTGAAAACATTATATTTATGTATGTATTCTAATAGAGGAAAATGTTATAATCGACGGCGACTTCAACATTTATATGCTCAAAAATCAAGAACATACTACGGCACATAGGAACATACAGCGTAATATTGGTTCACACGTATTGTACCATAAGGGCTATTAATAAAGTACAATTGCGGGATTAAAAATAACTTTAAAAACAATAAAAATCATAAAAATAAATTCAAACACTTTTCCAAACTCAACTGGGAATTAGGTTTAATAAATTGGAATGATCTTCAAAACTATAAAGAACCTTAAAACAGCAAAAATGAAATTATAATACACAAAATATATAGAAATCCAGCAATGAATGTAAGGAACTTTTGGAATATTCCGAAAAAGAAAACCCAAACAGGAAGCAATAAAAATAATAATCAATTATAACTGATAAGAACAATAGAAAATTAAATGGTCCTCATTCAATAGTTAATGAAATAAATTAATAATTCAGTACAATAGGTAATACGCTTGGTAGAGCTAGCTCTCGGTAGTTTCCCATTGATAAAAATATTCCAGAGTCACTTACTTATACTACATCTGAAAAAGAAGTTATGAAAATAACAAACAACTTGTTAGCTAATAAGACTAACGATTGAAATGAACTGACTACGACATTTCCTTACTATTAAAAATGGAAAAATTTTACACCAATTTTTTAAAAGGGTGACACAAACCTTATAAGCAATAATAGGCCGATATCAATATTACCAGTTTTCTCTAAGATTTTTGAGAAAATAATCTACAAAAGAATAATGGATTTTATGAAATGAAAAAATGCCCTTTGCAACGAACAATTTGCCGACACATGCCATATATAATTTTATTAATTATACCATTAACAACCTTGAAAAGAAAACTAATCGTATTGTCGTTATTCCTAGACTTAACCAATGCGTTCGACTGTGTGCCTCGTAAATTCCTTTTATATAAATTAGATGGTAATTGAATAAGAGGTAATTGCCATCGTCTCCTCTTGTCGTACCTAGCCAACAGAAAACAAATAAAAATAAAAAAATAAAAATTGCCAACCTGATGTAACAGAACAAACAGTAGTATTATCCAGTGTTTTAAGCCCTTTACTGCTTAATAAAGATATGTCATTCTACATAAATGCACAGACAACAATGTTTGCAGATGACACGACGATCAATATGCCTACAAAATTTAAATGAAGCCACAAACCGAATACTCACTGTTTTGGACGATTGGCTGACTTTGAATAAATACAGGGACAGAAAAAAGTATAAATTAAAGGGTGAATCGGTAAGAGAAACCGACCAGGGAAATTTCCTGGGCTTGAATATCCAAAATAATTTAAAATGACATAAATATTCAGCAAATTTGCTCAAAAATAGCAAATATCTTGTAAATGTAACGAAGCAAGATATCCATAAAAAGATAGCACGAACAGTCATATGTCATATTGCCATACGCGAGTGACATACACACTCACAAAATATGGTTGACAATTTATAGAATATTTGAAGAGATCTCCGACAAAACGAGGCAAAATATCCTAAAATACTTTAGAAATCTTAAGGAAAATTACAAAAGAATGAAGATTAAAAGAAGATAAAACCTACAAAAAACTGTAGAAGTTACATAAAATCCTCCTTCATGAAAATTTCTAGAAATCTGCAAGATAAATTGTTGAAGAAATACACTTCAAATCGAGGTTGGAAAATTCTATAATTTTTGAAAAGATGTTCGATAAAATGAAACCAAAAATGATGGAAAAAATGTGAAGAAAATTATAAATAGTTGAAAAATTATTTAAAAAAACTTACATTAAAGTCATTCAGGTCGTTGAAGAAAATTAACAAATATGAGTCTTGCCATTACTAAAAAAATTACTTATTGGAAAAATTTCTTGTTTGGCCAATACCTGGACAGGTTTTGAATTATACTAAAGTAATTTGCGTATTACAAATAGCACAGCTTTCAAAGCAACACTAGTTTGAATATATTTATTTCTGTCAAATAATAAATAATTAAATATACGTTAAACGGTTTGTGAGTGAATATGGTGTAAAAAAATTAAATACAAACTCATAACTGTTAATTTTGTCATACGCAAATGTGTAATTAGTACAAATATTCATTTTCTATTAAACTACAGTACAATGGCATGCCGATAAACCATTTCAATACTGAAAATTTCATTAATAAAATTGAAGAGCTGCCTTCAGTCTGCAGCGCTTCTACGCGCGTTAGTAGCGCGTCAGACGCGCGTTAAACGCACGTTAGTGGTAAGTTAGTAGCGGTTCTAAAAGTAGCCCGGTCAAAAAAGTCGTTGGAGCGGCAGAATATCCTAGAGGGATATTTTCCAGGCAGTCAGGAGTACAGGGATGACCGCATCCTGAAACTGATTGCAGTCCAGAATGGATGTAATGCTTTAAACTGGAGGGTCTTAAGAAGGGTGACCGTTAGACCCACTCAAGAGGTTACCTTCTCAGTGGATGCTAGGTCCATGGAGAAGTTAAAATAATACAATTACTTGGTTGGATATCGTTACGGCGAGGTACAACTTCGCACAAAGGCGAAGAAGACTAAGCCTGATGAAGGGGCAGGAGCCTCAAGCTCTAAAGGGCCCCTGGATTCGGGCAAACCTTCGGAAACGGTTATATACCTCCATAGGGTTCCACAGCGGCTAACAAGGCTCCAGGGATCAGGAAGCCTCCAAGGGAAAGCTCGACCAAGATTCCACCCAAGAAGTAGGCTGATGTACGTCCAAAGGACAGGGATATGCCCCAGGATTAACTGAAGGATGTCAGAGCTGGATGCATTCCAAGGCCCATAAATGAAGGGTAGGAGGCAGTTCCTCCAAATCAATATGCAGCACTCAAAAGCAGGATCAAGTGCCTTAAGCAGCAGGCTGGTTAGGGGGAGAGTCCAAGTGAGGTTAATTCAAGAGCCCTGGATTCATGGAGGAGCGATTAAAGTACTTCAGAACCCATTGTATTATCTGGTATGTAATACAACATGCGGCAGGCCACGGACCGCCCTGATTTTCAGTAAACATACTAATTATGCTCCCATTCCACAGTTCGCCACACAGGACAACCACTCACCACCAGAGGCAGTAAAGTACCTCATGGACTGGTACAGCAGGAATGGGAAACATCATGGGCTGCGACACTAATGCGTACTACATAGTATGGGCAGTTCAGATAATAATAATACGGGTAAGTACCTTCTTGATTATATATGTGCTAGCAATCTAGACATCTTAAACAGGGGGAATAAACCCACATTTATAAACGCAATCGGACAAGAGGTACTTAATTTGACCTTAGCTACAGCGTACGGCACGCAATTGATAAAAAAATTGGCGTGTACTCCCAGAGCCCTCCATGTCGGACCATCAAACGATCGCGTTCAACACGTAAGGGAGTTCGGAAAAAGCAGAGTGCAGAGTGCCACGAAAAATGGACTGAGTACTATATAAGGAGTGCCTACTGTCCGAACTTTAGGGCCTCCAATATAATATTGCTACCATAGAGGAGTTAGAACAGGTCTATCTACACCTAAGTGATACCATCGTAGCAGCCTATGAGAAAAGCTTCCTGGTAAAGAAGGTAAACTTCTCGAGAAACGTTCCTTGAAAGGACAAGGAATTGGACCCACTCAGGACTACCACTCGGAAATCCTTGAACAATGCCAAGAAAACAGGCAACTGGTCAGCCTACAGACAGGCCCTGACTGAATTCAATAAGAAACTCAGTCTAAACGAAAGGCCTGGAAGGTCTATTGGAGGGAATCGACAATCTCATCCCAGAAAATAGACTCAGGAAGGCCCTATCAAAGGATCATACGAATGCGCTCGGTATCTTAAAACGAACTGACGGCAGTCACACGAAGGATCACAGAAACGTTTAGAGCTACTCCTAGGTACTTTTTTTCCGGAATCAAAAGTACTGATTAAAAACACAATTGCGGCTAGTACCGACCCAGTGGCTTACTGCTACAATCCAGACAGCCACTGCTTAGCGGGGAAAATATTCACGCTCAGCAAAATGACTTGGGTCATAAACAGTTTCAAGCCATATAAATCCCCAAGATTAAACGGTATCTTCCTCGCGCTAATGCAGCGCGGCTTGGATAGGATTGCTCCAGGACTCAGGGAGATATACAAAGCAAGCTGTGCACTAGGGTATATACTCCGGTTGTGGAGGGAGGGAAAATGGTATGTATACCTAAAGTAGATAATAGGCCTCTAGATGAACCTAAATCATATCGACCCATCAGCCTTACCTCATTTCTCCTAAAGATTATACAGAACATAATCGACGAGCACATAACGAGTGACTCACTAATACGAGTACTCTTAAATGCCAAGCAATTCGCATTTCAAGCTGGCAAATCCACCGTCAATGCTCTACATCACCTCGTCAAAGAGGCAGAACGAGCTATCCTATACAAGGAAATAGAACATGAAATATTTTTTAGACATACACCTCATTCTCTGCAATAAAACGAGCGGCTATAAATAAATGACTATATAATTCCACGATAAGATGCGTGTAGGGAATGCTTCAAAGCCGACTTGTAACGGTTACTCTAGCAGGATCCACAGTATCTATGACTGGAACAAAGGGGTTTCCTCAGGGGGGAGTTTTGTTCCCCACACTAAAGTCAATAGTGGTGGACGGTCTTCTGGATGAACTGCATAGAAAGGTCTTCATAAGTCAAGGCTACACAGATGACATCGCCGTAATGATCACGGGCAAGCATGAAGGCATTCTTACAATCCTAAAAAATAGCCTCAATAACTGGTGTGTTCGGGAAGCACTAAGTATCAACCCGAATAAAAGAGAAAAGAGAGATGGTGCAAAATTATATTCCTCCTACGCATGAATGGAACATGCGTAGGAGGAAGCTCCCTCGCTGAATGTAATGGAGATAAACCTCTTCAACGAAGTAAAGTATCTAGGCAACAACGTCGCTCTGGGCCTGTCGGCGGCTAATGAGAAAAATCTGGGGATTAAAGATCACGTATTGGTTGTGTAGAATAGCGGTGGTCCACATTGTCACCTATGCTGCCCTTGTGTGGTGACCAAAGATCCAAAAACTAGACATGCAAAAGAAGCTGAGTACGCTTCAACATTTATCATGTCTAACAATCACAGGGGCCATGCAAGCGACACAAACCGCGGGAATGGAGGCAATCATTGGCTTGACATCGCTCTATCTAGTGGTACAAAACGAGGAGTGGCCCTTCGACTACAACAGAGGAAGAAAACGCTGCCGGGGGACTGGATATGACACTTAGAAATACTGCAGCAAATTGACTCGGTTCTCCTGTCCAAACCGACGGACATCATGTCCAGGAGGCTCGAATTCGAATTACCGTTTAATGTATCGATTAAGGACCCCACAATAGCTTTGATGAGAGTCAATGAGTTTGGTCGAGGAATATCAGCCTGGTCCATGGATGGTGCCAAGATTGACAGAGATACTGGAATAGGCATTTATAGCCCTAAGTAAAACCACATGAGCTTCATGGCTCTGGGTACGACACCCACGATTTTGCAAGCGGAAGCAATTGCAATTGATATGTGCGCCAGAAATAGGTACCTAAATGGCGCGCATATATACATCTGCTCAGACAGCCAAGTCGCATTAAAGGCCATTCGAGCCTATAGTCGCGGCTCACGGACTATCTGATAATGTCGAAGATCCCTCTCGCAACTGGCGAAGAACAACTCGTTGACCTCATGTGGGTCAAAGGTGCAAAGGTGCAAGTACCACTCCTATAGGACCAAAGCCTTTTTGCGGACTCCCAATGGCGCATAGAAGAGAGATGGTGCAAACATGGGAATATGACAGAAGGAAGACGCAAGCACTGGAACAATATACCAAGCCTACGTTAATCAAAATGACTCATCAAACTCGATCATAGCCACAAGGTGCTTGAGCTCACAAGGAAAGAGCTAAGAACTTTCACCGGAATCATGACAGGGCATTGTGCCCTCCGATACCATTTGTGGAAAATGGGAAAAGATGAAAATGGAAACTGCTGATTTGATTCGGCAGGTGAAACTACCAAGCACATACTATGCACGTGTGTCGCGATTGTTCAAAAGCGTTTTTCACACTTCGGTAGGAACCGATTATACCACGAAGAAGTAAGCAGTATCACCCCCAAGAAAGTTACCAGGTTCATGGAGGACGTTGGACTGCTTTGGAAGTGATTGGTTACGGGTAGAACAATAGATCTATTAGATCGCAGTTCACAAGAGGCTAACGCACCTCACTAGGACCCTATTTAACCTATAACCTATAAGTCTTTATTTTTCAAACTATGATCCCTCCCTCAGTTTCAGTTAAGTACTTGACCCATAGATCATGGCTTCTTCGGGTGAAGAAAATATACAAATAAAATATATATTATTTCTTATATACTATATTGTTATAAATAGAGGAGTGAACATTTTTAAGAGAGGGAAGTTGGGCAATTCTACTTTGTCGTTGAGTAGATGATCGGAAATATCTATTTATTTCTAGATGTTATTGATGAGAAGTTTATATTTAATTCTGGTTGACAAGGAAATATTAAATTTTCAATTATTTTATTTTTGTTTTTTTGTATTATTTTGTGAATAATTGTTTTGTTATAACCGTTTCTAATTGTTATGTGATAGATTATATTTAATTCTTTTTTATAATTTTGAGTAGATATTGGTATTGATAAAAGTCGATGTATCATAAATCGATATGCTGCTAATTTATGCTGTGCTGGATGTAATGATGTATTATTTATAGTAGTATATGTGTGTGTATGTTTATGATAGATTGAAAAATCGTGTTTGTTTTCTATGTTTGTTATATAAAAAGTTAATTGATTTATTTATTTTAGTTTCCATTGTACAATGGATATCATAATTTTTTCAATTAGTCTACATGAACATATAGAAAGACTGATAGAAGTATTTGAAAAATTAAAAGAATCAAATTTTAAAATTCAACTTGACAAATCAGAATTTTTACGTAAAGAAGTATCATACTTAGGACATGTAGTTACACCGGAATGAGTCAAACCCAATCCAGACAAAATTTTAGCTATCCAAAACTACTCTATTCCAAAAACAACGAAACAGATAAAAGGCTTTTTAGGACTCTTGGTTATTATCATAAGTTCATTAAAATTTTTGCCGATTTGACAAAACCTATGATAAAATGTATAAAGAAAAATTCTGTTATTGGTGTTGAAAATTCTCAATATAAAAATTGTTTTAATCTATATAAAAACGTTCTGACAAATCAACCCTTGTTACAATATCCGAATTTTTCGAAACCATTTATACTCACTACAGACGCCAGTAATCAAGCTCTGGGCGCCGTTTTGTCACAGGGTAAAATCGGTTCGGATTTACCCATTGCATATGCCAGCCGTACGTTAAGCGATTCTGTAGTCACTCACTACAGGCCCCTCCAATGGTTGATGTCCATAAAAGAAGCAAATTCTAAATTAGTACGATGGCGACTAAAACTTTCGGAATATGATTATACAATTGTTTACAAAAAAGGAACCCTAAATAAAATTGCTGACGTGCTATCTAGGATTGAACTAAATATCAACGAGGAATACGCACAAAATTTAAAGGATTATTTAAAAAAAAATACGAGATTGAAACCAACCCCTCATCTATTATTGTAGAACGTGCGTACAATACTCACGTGAATAAAATTCAAAATGACGGTGCAACAAATCATTCCAATTTAGAAAATCCTATTTTTGATATACCAATCAACGTAGGTGATAACCAAATTATAATTACAGAAGTAGAACATTCACCATCTCAACCAAAAATTACTAATTTACTTAATAATAAAAAATACAAATTAATTTTCAATTTTCTAAAAATAATTTTGTTAATGAAATAATTGATTTTATATAAAAATATATTGTCCTCAAAATAAATTATTACCTGTACTTCAAGAGTCTAATGTACGAAAACTTAAGTAGTGTCCTCCGGAAGTATTTTAAAAACTCCGAGATTAAAATAACTAAATGTAATAATTTCCTTACGCATGTTGAAGATCGCAATGACATATTAGAAGTTATCCAAAATTATCACGAAGGAAAACAAATCATCGGGACATCGACGAAGCAAATAACTTAATTAAATTCTTTTGTCGCCATGGAATCCCCAAATTAATTATTTCGGATAATCATTTAAAAACACAGTTATTAGAGAACTTTTGGGAATTCATAAAATCAAAATTAATTTTATTAATTCACAACATCCAGAATCTAACGAAATAATAGAAAGTGTACTTTCAACTATTATCGAACATATAAGGCTCCTTTAGGAGACAAATGTCTTGATTATTCATAATAAAGACATTTTTGAAAAGGAATCAGTCGAAATTAAAACTTTATACGCCGTATTAGCATATAATAATTCCATACATTCTAATACTAAATTAAAACCTTCTCAAATCATTTCCGGGCATATTGATAACGAATCTATTTTGCACCTTAGCTTAAAAACCATAATTACAAATAATTTCGTCGAAATGCATAAAACAAAAGTCAAACTATTATATGAGAAAATTAATGAAACTATAAATGAAAATAAGACCCAAGCTATTGCCAAAAGAAATATAACTCGGAAAGAGAAATCTCAAATCCCAGATAACGTGAATGTTCAAAATAAACAGAAGCAGTCCAAGATGAAAAATAAGTATAAAAAGGAATAAATTAAAGATATAAAATATGATCGTAAAACAGCAGAAATCGAGACTAGTCATCGTAATCAATCAAGAAAATAACAGAAAAATGTTTAACTTTTTTATACTACTTTTTATTTTTACACAATACTTCGTGACTAGTTTCGAATTACACAGTAATCATTATCAAACTACAGTGTAATTCGAAACTAGTTACAAAGTATTATGTAAAAATAAAAAGTAGTATAAAAAAGTTAAACGTTTTTCTGTTAGTCATTAAAATGCACTATGAAGTGAACGCCTCCAAAATTCAAGATACAATCAAGCAAAATTAACCAAGAGTAAAGAAAGTTATTTTTGGAAACATTTTAGACTTATTATTGTGGAAGAAATTATTATTAACATTTTGCAAATTAAAAATTCTTAGTACAGATATAATTAAGCCACAAGATTATTAATGAACTAAAAAGAATTTCCATCCACTATGATGAGGAATTACCCTTCGCCCTAAAATTAGACAATATTTTAGATTTTTAATCCGCGATATCAGTCGATTGCAAAATTAACAATCAAATATGTATTACTTTCTACCCTTACCAATTAATTATGAACATTCCTTCGATTTAAAATGTATCCTGTACTACTGAAATTTAAGTCCGAATATATAACAATAATTCCGAACGTAAAAGAAATGCTTAATTCAAAATTAACTCAAAAACCTAGCTTCTAAGAGACATATGCTTGGGTATTAAAATTCCAATGCAGCGATGATCTGCTTTTAAATTACCAGGCTGATTGCGAAACAAAGCTGGTCAACGGAACCATCCAAAAATGCAAATTTACAAAACTAGAAATTCAAAAGGACCATTTGAAAAAAATACCCAATACGAATCAATCTCTATCCGTTTTCAGAAAAAAAAGAAAAATTTAAGATCACCTGTCCAAATCAAGAAGAGACCCATGACCTCAAAGGCATCTACATCATCCAACCAAACAAATGTACCTTGTCTTCCGGACCTACAAGAACTTAAGAGCTACAAACTAAATAACTTTACCATCCAACAAAAAGACTTCAACTCGAAGATATCCCAGTGTATTGCCCAATTCCCGATAAAACTGAATCGGTGTTACCCTAAAACCAAGTGCGTGGACACTCTCTTTATGTAATATTAATAATCTGTGTAGGTACTAATGTCTCTAGACGCTTAAAACCCCTTGTAAAAGACAATGACTCTCCTCCACAGGTGTGTCGGATCTAGGGGGAGAGGAGTGACCTGGCGTCCACAATAGACTTCCTATTATTACATAACAATTAACTTTATTTTTAAGAAATATGTCATTGTAGTGCTTTGTAGTTTTATTTTATATAAGTAGATTATCCGCATGCATTTTATTCATTATTATTGTAACCGTATTCACGTTTCACGTATTATTATTCTCCGTACATTTTAATTAATAATTAAGTAATGTAAATAGTAGTAATTTTGGAAATAAACCCTTTTTAAAAATTGAATCGCGAGTTCACTCAATTTAACTTAAAAAAGATGAACAAAAATGAACATTAGAAATCAACAAAATAGTAGTTCCTTTGAAAAGTCATTACATGACATCTAAAATTACAGACGACGAGGTCAGAGACACAAATTCATTATTCTTGTTGAAACGAGCTAACTCAAAAGGTACAATTAACCTAAGCAGAAACCCTTTTTACCATTTCTCATTTATTGTGCACAAAATTTGAAAACCGGATTAAGTTAATTTACAATTATTAGACAATTCTAAATGTACAAACAATGCTTATTTAAACAATAAACATAAAAGATTATTTAAAGAAACTATTACAAATAAATCCGTTACTTTTGAAAATCTGTTACATTTGTTATTTTGCAAATGCTTATTGTTTGCTTTGCTTTATATGCATTGCTGGACAACGGATCAAGTTGTGTATTAGATCAAAATATGATATGATCCTCTCTCATAGTAAACGATGCACATAGACGAACAGATTAAGAATATGCAAAAATAAGCATTTCGAAAATAACAGACATAATTCCTTTTCAAAATTGATTATTCAAATGTATTGTATTGTAATTTCATTTCTTGCTAAACTGTAGCCTAGTCTATTATAAAAGTTACGATTTACTCGATTTACATTTGCAAGCATCCTTGGATTAATATGTTTGATAGTGTCTGTTAGAAGGTGTTTTAATTGTTCTAAATTTCTGATTTTGCCGAAATTATAAATTCTGTTTTTTTAAGATGGCCATAGGAAAATGTCGCACGGATTTAAGTCGGATCTTGCAGGCCAAAGTATTGCCTGACTCTGTTGATACACTTGCTTGAAAAGGTTAAATTTAAATAATCTTGCACTTATAAAAACTGCATTATGTGCTAAGCACTTGTCTCTTCTATGATTCCGCGTTTACATTTTGTAATAAATAATATGTATATAAAATTTAGACCATTTTTGTTAGCACATTTAATAAAGCTAAATAAACATTCAACATTAAACATAAAATATTCACGGTTTGATTTGAGTTGTGTGAAGTTATCACTATTGAATTAAAACACTTTGTAATTTCCTTCCTTCACATTTATTTTTATATGTCAGATGTAAATTTCGAGTACCATGTACTCATTAACAATGACTAATGCTTAAAACTATGTTTACACTTAAATATATTGTGGGGAAAAACGTTAATTATCCGCGGAAGGGATGGGATAGGCGTGTCTATTGATTTTCGGAATTAGGGATAGGAGAGAATCATCTAGAGGACTCAGGTCAAAATATAACAATTTGTTTTTGTTTTTACTTTCCCTATATATTATATATATATATATATATATATATATTACTTTCCCTATATAGTATATATAGGGGAAGTATTGTTTTCGTGCGTGAAAATGTCTGTGGGCGCTGTATCTCAAAAACGAATAATCCTCTTGAGTTGAAACTTTAAACTTAAGGTTTTATTGTTAAAAACTGGAACTGAAAAGCTTTTGGTAAACATTCATAAACCGGAAGTGGATGTTTACCCGAGGCGTTTTTTTGTTTTTTCGTGATATTTTTCTAAATATGAAAAATTTAAAAAAATCGTTCAAACAAAAGTTAAAGAGAATAAAAAACTGTACAAGTTTTATTCGAACATGTTTTTCATAAAATTTTTAACTTTTGATAAAAAAAATAAAAATTGAAAATTTTGACATTTTTTTGAAATTGCTAATAAACTATTATAGTTAAATGAAACTTGTATATTTTAATATTTATAGAGAATTTAAAACTGAACAAATTATCAAGAATAATTTTTTTGGGTAAACCTCATCGTTTTCGAGTAAAATATAGGGAAAGTATTATGATGGCCACATCACCATTTTTATGCATTTAAATTGCTTCCAACATGTTTAATTTATTTTTGGCTGATTTTAATAATTCTATATTGTTTAGGGGAAATTGATATCCGGTTTCATGACTATGGAAAGCAATAGCGGATTTTTCTATATTTCTATTTTTAATATGAAAATCGTCTTCTTTATTTTTTTTAACAAATTCCGTTGAGTTTGACCGATGTAAACTCTATCGCAGTTGCTGCAATTAATGCGATATATTCCTGATTTGTGTAGAATGTTTTGATTTGGCTAAAAATGATTTTATTTTATTGAGTTTATTGTGGGAACGTAAACGAGTTTTGCGTATTTCATTTTATTGTTAGTTTCCTTTGACCCAGTAAGCGTTGTTCTATTTTTGATTTTATAAAAAACAAAAATAAAACCTCTAAAATAACTTTAGTAGGTAAAGGAATTATTCAAATTGTATTCTGAACATGTTCCTTCGATAATAGAGATACAAATTGCAATTAAAAATTCGTTCAAAAAATAAAATATGCAAAGAAAAGGTTAAAAATTAAAGCTAAGCAGTTTAAAGATTACAAACAAATAAAAATTATAAATAAATTAAAAAAAACAATCACATTTTAAAAATACAGTTAAAACAAAATATGTCTGTATAGTAAAACATTTGAAATTTGTTAGGAAACAAAGATTGGAAAAACATAAAATAAACATAAAAGTATGTACAAGACATTCAATTATGAAAAGGCATGGTGCTGTCAGTGTACCTAGATTAATAAACTGTAAGACTACGGTGCAGACACGCTCAAAATAATTCATTCTAATTAATTACTTTTATTTTCATAATACTGCACCTGTAAATCAATATTTAATTTCCACTTAAATGCCGAGAGAGGGCTTTTCATTTGTGGTGATATCTTTTGTTGAACGCGCCTTCATAATCGAACATGAAAGTTATGACATAGCTGCACTGATGAGCTGTGATACAGTGAAACACGTGTCTGTGGATAGTCATAACAATTCCATGACGTGGTTCGGAAACGGTGACTTCGCAAAAATTGTTATAGTGTTGAATGTAGGTTCAGACATGTAACGACAACTAACAGTTATGTAATGCTTTAGTAGGAGGAGTAGTTGTTTTAGCTGTTACTTGGTTTTTATAATTTTTACATTGTGCAGAAACGCGCAAAATAATAATTCTAATTATTACTTTTATTTTCATAATACTGCACCTGTAAATTAATATTTAATTTACAAAAAATAAACAATTTAAAATTATTAAAGTCCTTTAGGTAGTTGTAGAAAGTAAACTAATAAATTAAAACTTCGAAAAAGTTTTGTCAATCTACAACAATGAGTCTTACTAAGACTACAAAATAAATATATTATATTAAACAACTACTTCTCTGGCTAATACCTCGACAGCTATTTAATTATGCAAAAGTAATTTGCATGTTACAAATAGCACAGCTATCAAAGCAACACTAGTTTAAATGTATTTATTACTATTAAATAAACTTTAAATATTCGTAATACGCCACTGCAGTCATACCAAAAAACATAAAATTATATATATTTACTTCTAATCCTTGTCAATTAATAAATTCATGGGATACAACTTCTTTACATTCTCACCTATCATTAACGCTGACGATCGTATCAAAAGCAAATCACAAATAAAAACTCTGCCAGATTGCAGACGAGTCAAAGTTCAGATTTTTACAATGGGTGTTCTGGTAACAATGGATGTTTCGCGAAATGTAAGAGGGTCGTCTGGCGATCACAAATTTATCGTTGCGTAATGCAAAGAGGAGACACCTCTGACCCGAAAGCCAGTTAGTTCCCTTTCAATTTGGGCATTACTCGTTGCAAAAGTGAAGACCATTTTGGCGCACGCTTCGAGGCACCACGTTCTGTTAATTACGCTTTTTTACCGTGTGTGCGGTCATAGGTTCCCGATTGATTTCTATGGATCAATCGGTTAGTGATTATGATGAAATCTCTTGTAATCAATCACTATTTTTTTAGACTCGATATAATTTTATGGCAGAGAATGTTTACAACAACATGAAAATGAGAATGTCACGAATGAAATGTCCATAATTGTTTTAAAAATTAATTAACAAAATACCCGTTTAATTAGCTAATACAATGGATTATTATAAATACAACTATTTAAATATCATCCAGTGGAAACCAATTAATTTATATTTTGCTTGTGCAGAAAAAAAAAATATTTAAACTTAATTAATAATTCAATAGTGGGATTATGTTTTATGCATTAAAACCCTTATTTATATAGTGGTAATTAGAGTAAAAAACTATTAATTGTGAAAAATATTAATATAATTATTTGACCTTAATAATTGCATAATTATAAGATACACGACTTGTGCAATACATTGTAAAATAGTAAAGTTTTAAATATGTGTGCAATAAAATTTATATGGTATGTTTTCGGAAAGTTCGAACGTAATTTCGCCTGGACAGTTTACAGTCGTATACTCGTTTGATGAAACGTTCTGAACTCTGACTCGTGAGCTTGCAACTATTTACTTTTAATTTTTGATTGTGACATCGATGGTTGACACTATTCACACGAATAATAATTTATTGGCAAGCTTAATTCAATTGATAGCCTAAAGTTTTGTAATAATATTGACCAAGAAATTTAAATTAGTGTAATGACGATTGAAGAATTTAATTTAGCAAATGAAAAAATTTTAATGAATGAAATTTGATATTTTTTCAATTTTAAATGAGTTTACTCTTGAGAAAATTTGATAACAACTTTATAGAAAATACTATTTACTTTAGATAGTTTTACTGTGGTAATCATAATTGTCGCTGAAATATGAATATAAAATTTTACGATTCTTGCCAAAATTTATTTAAGATATTACTTCAAAGGTGATAATGAAACCGGTCCTCGGCTGTTGTTTAAAAAAAAACAATAATTAATGTTTACAAAATGTATTTGTTTTAGACACAATTTTCTTAAATTTTTCTAGCCGTTAATTATTTTCACTCATTATAACTGTATTGGTTTTGTATTAATAAAACAGCAATAAATTTACATACACCATATTTGTTTATTATATAACGTCATCCTTAAATATTGCAGGCAACTTTCGAGTCCCATCCAAATTCGTGAACACCACCAATTACACAACGGCACGAATTCACATTTTGCACAAAACCCGGCCGCTAGATTTTAGAATGTGGTGCAATTAACCATAAAAATTAACTAACAAGATCACGAGCACTAATAATAAATTCTAATTATTTTGTAATACATTTTTCGTTTTTGGATTGTAATGTTGTAATAATAAATTTCTTATTCGGACTACTGTTTATTAGGGTGTAACACTGGTATGAAAAATATTTTGAAGTAAAAATTATTATTCGATTGTCATGTTTAAAAATAAAATAAAAATTTAAATATGTATATAATAATAATAATGTAATATATAATTAAATCAATAATTCATCTAGTATTTTTTTGTGTTAAATTATTGGTTTTTAAATATAAAATTTTTTGTAAAAGAAAATTATTATAATTTCTAAAGCATAGCGATTTATTAATATTTCCGATACCGTAAATATTAATAATTAATACCACAATTAACCAAGCTTATTGTTATTGTCTACTCCATATTATAATTATTGACCATTACTTAATTACTATAATCATTGGTTTTTCCTTAATTATTATTATGAGTTAATAATCGTAATTAACTTATTTATCTTATGACACGTTATAATATAATAACTCATTTTATTTAAATGCATTTTATACTATTATCAAGTTAGTTTTAACTTGAAAGCTGTTTTGACGACAATAAGTTATCTCATCAAGGTCAGACAATAGTGATTAAAATATTTCCATACATAAACATCTAATAAACTATATGCCTATTAAAATGAAATTAATAAATTATAAAGTTCTGGCTGGTAAATTGCCTGTTGAGAGAATTTGTTTCAATAAATGTATATTTGCTCTCTCTCTCTTATTTCATATTATTTTAAGTATTTATTCAAAAATGTATCACCCAAATGACTAATGAAACACCTTAGTCAACATCCTCGAAATCAAAAATCCGCAATGAGAAATTCCATTACACACAAAGTTCTCATATTTAACCGAAATTTCGAATCATCATCACCATCATCATCGGCGATGATTCATGTGGTATAGATTTTTCTCTGGTTAAAAAAATACGGTTTTCTGATTAATGTCGCACAGGATCATACAGAACATTGATGTAACCAATAGTGATTGTGAAATTTCGTTTCGCCATCTGATAGTTTGTAATAAATCGATGTAAAAAATGGTCCCTAAGCCGATTAATGATGTTAAATCCTATTTTTTTCTCTCTAATGCAATGATGGATTGTTCTTTGTATGTGATTAGTGTGTGTATTTTTTTTTAATTAGAAATTTCTTAACGCCTTTCATATAAGACCTTAAATATAATGGTCTGACATTTTCAACGGATTTTCAATACTTTTTATTCATACTATTGATTTATATTAATTATAACACAAGAACATAAAAATAATGGACGATTGGTAAAAGATGACAGGTGACAGCTGACAGGCAACAGGCGATAGATGTTGATGATAGGGGTTGCTGTTGACAGATGACAATCTATAGTCATCGATAATTTGGACCTAATAATTTTAGACGACTTAATAATTGCATTGGTGTCACATAGTTTAGAAATATATTTCTCGAGTTATATGAAGAAAGTGTTAGTGTCACATAGTTTCATAGTTTTAAATTTAAACACAGTTTTACTTTTTCAACATTTTTTAAATATTAGTTTTCTTCCAGAAAGTCTAAGGTTGTGCAAGCGAAGATGGTAAATACGAAGCACCTACGTTGAATTAAAATCGTATTTAGTTACATAACATTTGATTGATTCAAATTTGGTTAATTCGGTTTACAATTGTGTACGATTGAAAGTTTGCGAAGGTCCGACGGTTACATAAGGCACTGTTCCGGCTGAAAAGCCGCAATCAATCACTACTGGTAATTGTTCTATTGTGCAAAAGAAAACAAATTTAGATACGTTGAATTGGACGGAGCCGATTAACCTTTCTTTTTAACATAATTGATAATTATCGATCTAAAATTACAATTAAATTATAGTAGTGAAAATGTTTTAATTTAGTGTTTATACAAAATTCAAGCTAATTAAGTGAAACATTGATTTAATTAAAAGTTTATGTTTGTATTCGATTAGGCACTTAGAGTTATTATAAAAAAAATACATAAAAAATAAAATCTATTTAGTATATAATTATATATTTATAAATACCATTAACCAATCACGACATATTCTTTTCTTTAATTGAAAAATGCATTCTAGAAATGCGAACCACTCAATTACTCTTCGTGTCTGTGTTGGTTACGATGATCGTCCTTGAAACTGGTAGCAATCCCAAATTGCTTGCACACGTAATAACGTTTTATATTAGTTATTATTATTTATCTCCATTATTATTAATGATGATGATAGTGTTGAGGGTCATCAGCCGGTAATGCCTTGATAATAAAGCAATGACTCGATGATAACGTTCGAAACTAATTTTATTTCTAAACGAGAATCATCAGTCACAAATTTAGGAATGTGTGCTGAATTAATCAAGGTCTCTCTGTGAATGTTGACAGTTTCTTGATTGATGACATATAACTCAATTGGTGAGAGGACTTAATGCTCAGTTAATTTTAGATAAATAGTAAAATGAGCTTGAAAATAATTATTATGTAAAGATGCAGGGAAGGCGTAACTAGAAAGAAGTGATTGTTAAGTTAGTATAAATAATCATTAAAGGATATGCAATGGTTTTCATTATTTAGAATAAAATGAATTAATTAAATGGACAAATGAAGAAATAATTTTTTCTCTGATTATAAATTATTTGACATTAATTATATGTACATTTGAAATTCTTTGCAGTGCAAGAAGAAACAAATTATAAGCCCTATATATTTTTTTTTTCATATTAAACATTTGTAAGTAATATCAACATATCGCACCATAGGAAATTCAATGTATTTTTATAAATATTAAATTTTAAAAATGTAATTTCGGCCTATTTTTTATAATTTAAAATGTATAGCTATGGAATGTTTAATAATTTTAAATATCTCGCATTAAAATAATTCTGATGTACTATGAATAGGTGTAGTAAGAGTAAATAAGATTTTATCCAAAAAATGTTCATTTTCACTTACATTTTTTCTATCCAAAATATATTTCGATATCGAAAATCTTTGAGTTCCTGGTGCAGTTCCATATGATAGGGATTAATTTTTTTTCTTAATAATTCTTTGAATGGAAGTACTGCTGATTTCAAAATCTCTTTCAAGTTGGCGTGTACTCGTATAATGATTTTCTAATACCCATTTTAAAATGTTAAATTCATTTTCTTCCAAACGATTTTGAAATGATTATTCTTGTATGACGCTCCCGTTCAGAATATCTTTCTTTATATTTATACACTCTAGTTGCCAGCAACAGATTTCTAGAGATAAATGAAAATAATCTGATATGGTTGGAAAGGTAAATTCTGCATTTGATGTACTAAAAAAAGTTGGTAGTTCCATTAAAAAAAATCAAGTTACATGGGTAATCATGGGATTAAAAATAGTTTGTATGTTCCCGTCCGGTTTTGTTAGTATATTTCATGATTAGTAACATTGCAGAGTCACGCATTTCTAAGTTTTATGATAGCTGCGATATTCAATTTTTACCTACGTTTTGTTAAAATGACGAAATGCGGCTATACGAGTTATTTTAGATACTATGTATGATACCAAAGTCACATCAGAATTGACCCAGCAATCCAAATTCGCAATAATATAAAGTCGTATTTTTACTTTCCCTATATACTAAGTATATACATATAGGGGAAGTATTGTGATGGTGATTTTGGGGTCCACTAAGTCCATTCCACTGATTTCTGAAAAAAAAAATTGTGTCTGTCTGTCGGTGGGTGCTGTATCTCAGAAACGAATGATCCGATTGAGATGGAACTTTAAACTTAAGGGTTTATCGTTCAAAACTAAAACTGAAAAGCTTTTAGTAAACATTCATAAACTGGAAGTGGGTGTTTACTCGAGGCCGTTTTTTGTTTTTTTTTTTTCGATATTTTTTTAATATGAAAAATATTACAAAACTTTTTAAACAAAAGTTAAAGGAAATGAGAAACTGAACATATTTTATTAAAATATATTTTTCATTAAAAAAATAAAAATTGAAATTTTTGACATTTTTGCTAATTGCTAATAAACTATTAGAGTTCCATGAAATTTATATAACAAATAATAATGTAGAGAATTTAAAACTTAACAAATTATTAAGAATAGCTTTTTTGCGTAAACCTCATAGTTTTCATAGTTTTCAAGTAAAATATAGGGAAAGTACTATGATGGCCACATCACCATTTTTTATTTAAATTTTAAGGGTCATATCACAAGAACGGATTTCAAAACTGTACGTTCATTAACCCACAATCTTCAATCATCAATATAACCGATTATTTAATAAATGTAAATATTTTTTTGTAAATCTAGTAATAATAAGTAGTTTAAATATTTTATATTAATACTTTCAAGGGGTATTGAAGTGAAGGTCTTCTCTGATCTTCATCCCAAAAGGTGTGACGATCTACATAACACAATGCAAGCCGCAACAATTCCAACCTTTACTTTTTATCCTCACAAAACCACCCACACCATCCTTTGGACAATGAAGAAAAATGTAACATTTTCGAACGTAACACAGCATCCGCATTGTACCCCGCCGATTTACGGCATCCTCGAAGATATTTATATGCTAGCCGTTCTTTCCATTATTTGTCAACCAACAGTATTGCGGCAATACATAATGGAATAGTTATATCGGCCGCCTCCATTTATGGTAGAAACTATTTGAATATTATATGATACGATTTAATGCCACAAATCATATTAGCTTTTCCTATCGAACCTTCGACCGAAGTGAGTGTGCCTTACAGTATGGGATGTGGAATAAGTTCAAGGACTTTTTGTATGATTTATTAGAAAAAAGTTAATTCTTTGTTGGAAGCACACCTAGGTCGAAAATCACGATTGGGAGTGCTCGGAGGCTACATCTCTTACAATAAACTTGAATTTGCATTTAGTGCATTTTTTATTACCAAATTCCTTTTATATATCTTTTAGTTTATTAATTATACAACTTTAATAAATAATTTTTTTATACGTAATTGATTTTAAAACCCCCTCTCGCCTTCTATAAATATTTTGGTTAAATAATTATAACAATTAAAAAAAACATTAATTGATTTAATTAAGTGTGTTACAGCATTATTATTTTGGATAACATCATCGTTTCAAAATTCCAAATCTGCATTCCCAATTATCATAAAATTCTGTAACGTATGCACACGAGCTCACACCACACTCAATATCATTATAACACTCATGAACAATCGCGGTTTCATCACGAAATTGCGCACTTCGCACACAAGAAATAGTTATTATCATTATTATTACCATTTTTTCGTAGCGCCGCCAGAGCCATTAATATGGCCGTTCACGCAAGAGATTTCATCAAACCGTATCGGCGATTATTGTTGTTCGCTTTATTATCATTGTTATTATCTAATGATTTCCCACATTGAACGTCGCACGCACGATTACGCCGCAAATTGGCACATCCGTGAACCCGTGAATATTTTTTAATAATATTTGAAAAGAAAACATTAAAAAATATAAATGTTCTACAAAATATTTTAATCATCATGTGTAACATATCGTTGTCATCTATTATTTATCATCTGTCAACTATCATCCGAGATTTTACACCTGTCATATGTTTGTAATTCTGTATCAATCTGAGAGTTTAATAATTTTCTATAATTTTAAAGTCTTGCTTCCTCATTTTTTAATTAAGATGCTGATTTTGGCATTTACTAGGTGGTAGATCAACTTAGACAACATTTGTCAATGATGGTCGAATAATGTGTGTAATTATTGTTTGTAATAAACTGAAAATTTATTCATATTAATATTACACAATAAAATATAGTATAAAATGTTGAAAAGCAGTTTCTAAATGGTAATTTGAAGGTTTTAGAAAATAATTATTTTGCTAAGTTTGAAAAATAATTTTAATACCCTTGGCAGTTCTAGAATGTCCCTTTAATATTCGATTTTGTTGTTTGGATGTTTTTGAAACTGCAATTTTTAGGTGTCAACTAACAATTATTAACAATGTTATCAGAAAATTGTTACAACTCAAACTTGACTATAAAATTGCTACCCAGCAATTATTTATTTCATGTCAACTGGAAAAATATTTTATTTGATTATGACATGAATGTGGCTAAGAAAACTTCAACACTACTTTATACACTGGCATGAACTTATTCATACCAACAAGTAAAACACACGGTACATTTCCTGCATGATATTATTGATATTGATATGTGTTATGTGATTTAGTTTTACAGATCTAAATACAATATTCAATTCGACTATAAGTTTTCTATTGTTTGTTTACAACCGATAACGATACGATAAAAAAAACTTTGGAGTTTTATTCATAAAGCTTTAACTTGCAGAAACCACATAATTTCAATTTGTGATAAAACAAGAACAATGTGACATCTTTCAATTAAGTCCTGAATGCCTAAATATATTGTATTGCTCACTTATTAAATGCCACCTCAAATGCATCTCCAGTTTGGTCATCATATTTACAAACGAATATTGAGACGATTGAGAGCGTGCAGAATAAATTTTTGAGATCTATGGAATATAAATAGGGCATCAAAGATATCCAACATTCTTATTCCTCTGAGTAACACTTTGTAAACAAATATAACCCGAATTTCTCTTATAACATCACTATTAGTCGTATACTTAGATTGGCAAATGATTGAAATGCTAATTTTTAGCGATTTGTATTCAATATATGTTATGAGAAATTTAATTTACATGTGAAGGTTAACTCTAAGTCTTAAATTTCAGGTACTTTTATCAACCTATGGTTATTAATGTAGTATTCAAAACTACTACTATCTAGTAGTAGTTTTGGATACTACATTAATAACCATAGGACGATCTCGTCGACGAATAGAAATATGGAAGGATTTACTTTCAGTTCCAGACAGTTATGTTTACACCATAGGGTTAATCCATTTAGGTAATTTTGAAGTTCCATTTGATCTAACCTAGAAGTAATGTTTTTATATATCTTTAGATCAAGAAAATTACTGTTTTAAAGGTATAATCCAGTGTCGTCTCTTTTCTCTCGAAAGTCTTAGGATAGTCAGTAGAAATTGCATCAATCTGTAATCTACTCTCTAGGGCATCTGACAAAAACGATGATAAAATGAACAAGAGAAAATATTATCTATTAGCTTACTCAACGTACCTCATTTAAAAAGTATGCAGGAACAACATCTGGATCAGTACTACTAGAGAGATAAACAATTAAATACTTCTGTAAGAGTAACATTAAATAGTTATATTATCTTGAAAACTAGAAATAAGTTGAGATTGATTCTTATATGCAGCCGCAAAATGATATTTGTCAATTTTAAGGCTTTAAACATTCCCTATATACATTTCTTTTGTAAATCCAGTTGTTTTGCGGCATACATTTACATGATCCCAAAAATATTTTGGGTCAATACTAATTTCATTTTCGATACGAGAAATATATTTCTTGTACAAAATACTATTCCAATCAGCGCATTGCTGTCGCTTATTTCTAAATATTTTATAATCAGAAAAGGAACCACTTCTTTTATATTTAGCATGTGCAATTTGTTTAGTTTAATTTTAAGCACTTAGAAAGAACAAATAATTTAAACACAGAATATAAAACATTATTAAAATTAAGGACATTGCCATCTAAACTTTCTCAGGTAAAGACTTGATCCCAATCACCACCTGCTAAATAATCAATAATCACATAATAATTGGCCGATTTAAAGACATATATTCATTCCATATTTTCCCTAATGAATTTCAACAAAGAAATAAAAATGTTTAATATGTATGGAATGCAATGAACACTTGGGCCACACAAAGTATTACTAGCACGGTTTTCACTTAATCCAGAAATGTTAGAAAACACCAGATCTAATAACACGTTTCTATCATTTGGGATTTGATTCGATTGGGGTAGGTGGTAGAAATTTAAAACGTTTGCCAGAACATCAGCCGGATAACTATTATTTCGTTCAATTTTTTAGGCTCAGAGCAACGTCGTTTCTTTGGCCATGATTTTGTAGATATGTTGATTCCACGTCAGTTTGAAATCCAGAATTCTACCCAGATACATCCCTTCCCTTTCCATTCCGTTCAGCGTGAGTGCCTTTATGTGTAGCTTCCTCTTACACGTAAACTATGATCGTTTTATTTTGGTTGATACTTAGGCTCCTGATTATTACTGCGATATCATCTGCCTAGCCTTGGGTTATATATATATCACCGCCGTTCTATTCAGCTAATGCGTGATTTTTAACTTTAATCCCTAGGTTTTTACCATTAACCGCCGACAGGCCTAGAGCAACGCCGGTTCTTTGGCACTGGTTTGATCGATATGCTGATTCCACGTCAGTTCAATATCCAGAATTATACAGATTCTTCACTTCGTTGGAGCGATTTATTTCTATTCCCTTCAGCGAGGGAGCCTCTATGTGCAGCTTCTTCCTACGCGTGAACTATGATCGTTTTATTCGCATTGACACTTAGGCCTTCATTCTTGCCCCTGACTGTTACTGCAATGTCATCTGTGCAACCTTGGGTTATGAAGCCATTTTTGCACACCTTTGACACCCCTTTGCTACTGTCATAGTGTGGCCCCTCTTAGAGAAGCCGTTACTAATCGGCGTTGAAGAATTGACTTCACCCATCTTATCGTGGAAGGATATATTTCCTTGTTTATAGCCGCTCGTTTTATTGCAGACAATGAGGTGTTGTCAAAGGCCCCCTGCCTGCAAACATCCCGAGTCCTATTTAAGTAGGCTTACAAGCATCTCATTTAGACTTCCTGAGCTGCTTATTGAATTCAGTTAGGGCCCGTTTTCTTGAATCTGTTGAAGGATTTCCGAGTGCAAGTCCTAAGTCGATCCAATTCCTTGTTCCATCAAGAAACGTTTCTCGAGAAGTTTACCTTCTTTAACTTAGGCTGCTACGATGGTATCACTTGGGTGTAGTGAAGCCTGTTCTAATTTTAATTGTATGGCCGCAATATTATATAGGGGGCCCTAAATTTTGGACAGTAGGCACTTGTTATATAGTGTTTCGTAGTACTCTGTTCTTTCTTCCTCCTGTCTCTTTAACAAAGTGGTGTAGAGGATCGACCGTGGATAAGCTCTTATAAGTGAGTCACGCTTTATGTGCTCGTCGATTATATTCTCCATAGTGGCTTTGCTGATGGGTGGATATGATTTAGGTTCATTTAATGACCTTTTGTCCACTTTAGGCATAAATACCTACAGGCCTCTCTGCCTCTTAGATGTTGAGGCGAAACTGCTGGAGAGAGTTAATCGAGACCATATATTGATATGGATCGAAGAGAATGGGAGTTTCTCCCCGAATCAGTACGGGTCCGCAGGGACGGCTTGACGACCGATACTTTCCTAAAGGTATGCCGGCTGGCAGACGAGGCCAACGAGGGAACGCGGATGATGAGAAGGAACTGCCTGGAGATCGCAATTGGCGTCAAGAATGCTTTCAATTCGATTCCTTAGTAGACGATCATCGATTCTCTACGCTTCAGAGGTGTCCCGCAACACCTGATAGCGATGTTGGCCAACTACTTGGCGGACCGTGAGGTCCTCTTCATCGGCGAGGGCGGAACAACGAATAGGTGGATGGTCACGGGCGGTGATCCTAGGGCCCACCCTGTGGAACTTGATGTATGACGGAGTCCTGGTCTTGCTGTTTCCACAGGGAGTTGATATCGTAGGCTTTGCGGACAACATCATGGTGGTGGTGAGGGCCAGGGATATTCGGACGGTCGCGGCTCTGGCTAAGGAAGCCACAAGGATGATTGGAAGCTGGATGGACTCCGTGGGACTGGAGGTGGAGCAGCTCAGAAAACGGGAGCAGTCTGGGTGTCAAGACGCCGGGCTGGTCGGAAGGACGTGAGGATCGAGGTGCTGGGACACGAAGTGGAAGTATGTCGCTCGCTGAAGTATCTGGGGGCCCGTATTGAGGCTAACCCCCTCTGCAGCACCCATGTAGCGGAAGCATCTCAAGGAGCGGTACAAGCTACAAGGGCCATTACTAAGCTCTTGGCCAATGTACGCGATCCATCGGAAGGGAAGAGACGGCTACCTGCGGGAGTAGCGAGGGCGAAGCTCATGTATGCCTCCCCGGCATGGGCAGCGTGCGTCGGCGCATAGCGAAATCGCGACCGTCTCCGGAGGGCGCTCCGCCCTAGTGCAATACGGGTGGCCAGGTGCTTACTTACTGGCCAAACAGAATATCTACGTAACCATGTGGACAGGGGTCCCTAAGGGAGTGGCTCACTGTTTTATACGGCTTGACGCTATTTATGTCATTTTGCTGATCGTGAATATTTTTCCCGCTGAGCAGCGCCTGTTTCGATTGGAACAATGAGCACATGAGTCAAATCAAGTACCTCTTGCCTTATCGCGTTTATAAAAGTAGGTTTATTCTCCCTGTTTAAGATTTCTAGACCGCTAGCATATACATAATCCAGAAGGTACATAACCCTATTTATATCTGAGCTACCCCATACTGTGTGATGCGCATGCAGATCTTAAATTAATTTACTTTTAACCCTTAACTTTATCATGAATGCAGAAAGTGAGTCTATTAATGGTGAAATATGTGCCGATAATTTGTCTGAAGCCGAAAGTGATGCAGATATTTTGGACACTCGCAGTGATTCTTCTGTTTTCCTATTCACCAAAAGAAGAAGAGCCTCACTATTTTTAAGCGAATCGGATACGAGCGATATAGAACGTGTCAACATAGAAAATAAGGAAATTATTTCAAGAAGTAATTTTCAGACTGTTGTAAATATATTACTTTTAGGAAATAAAGGTATTAACGTTTTTCCAAAAGATCCAGAAGATATATCGCAAGTAGTAAATATGTTTATTAATGATGACTTTTCATTATTAAAGACCGAAATAAACAGATATCGCCATAAAGAGGCCTATAAGTTTAAAATTATAAAACTTGTTAAGTGGTGGACGGACACAACGGTATCCGAACTGAAAAAATTCTTGGAACTAAATATACTAATGGGACAGATTAGGAAGAATAGGATAAATGACTACTGGTCCACAGATCCTTATATGGAAACACCTTTCTTTGGCAAAGTAATGAGTCGAAATAGATTCTGGCAAGTTTTACAATCGATCCATTATTCCAACAATGAGCAAATGCTAGAAAATACTACCCTTTACTTTTATGGTAGCTTAGTTCTAAATTACTTTTTGGAAAGAATTTGTAAAGTATACAAACCAAAATAAACCTCTCGTTAGATGAAACAATAATTCCATATCGAGGGCGATTAAAATTCCACGCTAATAATCCAGGAAAACTTAAGTCATACCAACTTTTTGTAGGAAATGCTATGTGATGCATAAAATGGTTAAATATGTAAATTTAAATTAATATAAATTAATTTATACTGGTAATGGACAAGGGTTGAATGATCTTGTGTGTAATCTCTTAGATGTTAGTGAAAATCTATAGCACCGTGTTTACGTTTGACAGAACAATTGATTTAAAAAAATAGAATATGCGGATTTCCTGCAGTCCTAAGAAAGTTAAAATTGCGAAAAAGTCGAGATGTTTTTCGCTGATAATGAGACGTTCTAATACACATTTAGAAAGATAAAAGATCAGTTAGGGTGATGATTACGGAAAAGTAAATAGAAAAACTGGAGATATGATTGTAAAGCCCGAAAAAAATTTGGATTACAATAAATACATGAAAGTTGTAGATTATTCTGATCAATACCTTTCAAACAACCTAATACATAATTTAAAAAATTATAAAATTGATAAAACAGTTTCCATGTTTGTTTTAAATTGTACACTGCATAAACTTTTGTAATTTTCAAACATTTAAATCCCCCAAAAAAAAAAAACTTGCAGAAGAATGGATAAAATTTGAAGACAATATTTTACCATGTGATCCCGAAAGTTCGACAAGTTCAATACTTAGATCAAACAAGATGCGTCCTGGTTAGTGTTTTTATCTTATCTCATCGAATCCCTCATATTTCGGCTACTTCACCATCACCATCACCATCACCATCACCATCACCATCACCATCACCATCACCATCACCATCACCATCACCATCACCATCACCATCACCATCACCATCACCATCACCATCACCATCACCATCACCATCACCATCACCATCACCATCACCATCACCATCACCATCACCATCACCATCACCATCACCATCACCATCACCATCACCATCACCATCACCATCACCATCACCATCACCATCACCATCACCATCACCATCACCATCACCATCACCATCACCATCACGAGCACCGACAGACAGACTCAGCTCAGAGATGGACTTAGCCGACCTCAAAATGGATATAGGTTATCCATTGTTCTACCCTTAACCAATCACTTCCCAATCAGTCCCATGTCCTCCGTGAACCAGGTAACCTTCTCCGTGGGATTATCGGCCCCTATAGGCTCGAACGGCTTTTAATGCGGTTTGGCTCTCTGAGCAGATGTATATTTGCGCGCCATTTAAGTGCCTATCCATGCATACTCTGGCGCACATATCAATTGCAATCGCTTCCGCTTGCAAAATCGTGGGTTTCGTACCCAGAGCCATGCTGGTCCTGTGGTTTTGGTTAGGGCCATAAATACCTATTCCCGTACCTCTGGTATTCTTGTCACCATCTGTGTACCAGGCTGATATTCCTCGTCCAAACTCCTTGACTCTCATCAAAGCCGTTGTGGGGTCCTTGATTGACAACTTAAACGGTAATTCAAATTCGAGCTTCCTGGACATAATGTCCGTCGGTTTGGACAGAAGGACCGGGTCGATTTGCTGCAGTATTTCTAAGTGTTCTGTCCAGTCCCCCGGCAATGTTTTCTAACTCTGGTGTAGTCGAAGGGCTGCCACGAGTCCCTCTTTTTGTACCACTAGATGGAGCGGTGTGAGACCCATGATTGCCTCCATTCTCGTGGTTGGGGTCGTTTGCATAGCCCTTGTGATGCTTAGACATGCTAAACGTTGAAGCCTACTCAGCTTCTTTTGCGTGTCTAGTTTTTGGGTCTTTAAAGGCAATACGTGATCTTGGGCTTTAATCACCATGTTTTCCCCGCCGCCGATAGGCCCAAAGCGACGTCGTTGCCTTCGTCATGATTTTATCGACATGCTGATTCCAAGTCAGTTTGGTATCCAGAACTATACCCAGATACTTTACTTCGTTGGGGAGAGGGAGCCCTTATGTGCAGCTTCTTCCTACGCGTGAATGGAACAATGAAAGTTTTATTCTGGTTGAAACTTAGACCTTCCCGAACACACCAGTTATTGATGCTATTCAGTGTTTTCTGCATTAGAATTGTAAGAATGCTTGCCTGATTATTAAAGCGATGTCATCTGCGTAGCCTTGGGTTATAGTCATAGATACTGTGGATCCTGCTAGAGAGGCCGTTACTAGTCGGCTTTGAAGCATTGCCTCCACCCATCTTATCGTGGAAGGATATAGTCCTTTATTTATAACCGCCCGTTTTATTGCAGAGAATGAGGTATTGTCAATTGTTATTTCCTTGTGTAGGATGGCTCGCTCTGCCTCTTTGACGAGGTGATGTAGAGCACGACGGAGGATTTGCCAGTTTGAAATGCGAATCGCTTGACATTCAAGGGTGTTCTTATAAGTGAGTCACCCTTTATGTGCTCGTCGATTATTTTTTCCATATCCTTTAGGAGAAAAGAGGTTAGGCTGATGGGTCGATATGATTTAGGTTCATCTAGAGGCCTATTGCCCATATTAGGTATAAATACTACTTTTGCCTCCCTCCACAACTGGGGTATATACCCTAGTGCATAGCTTGCTTTATATCTATCTGAGTCCTGGAGCAATTATATCCAAGCCGCGCTGCAGTAGCGCGGAGAAGATACCGTCCATTCCTGGGGATTTATATGGCTTGAAGCTGTTTATTGCCTAAGTCATTTTGCTGAGCGTGTATATTTTCCCCGCTAAGCAGCGGCTTGGAGCAGTGAGTCGGTACTAGCCGCAATTGTGTTTTTAGTCACTACTTTCGATCCCGGAAAGTGAGTACCTAGGAGTAACTCTAAACTTTCTTGTTGATCTTTGGTGTGACTGCCGTCAGCTCGTTTTAAGATGCCGACCGCAATGGTATGGTCCTTTGATAGGACCTTCCGGAGTCTATTTGCTGGGGTCAGATTGTCGATCCCATTGCAGTAGGCCTTCCAGACCTTTTGTTTAGACTCCCTCATTTGCTTATTAAATTCAGTCAGAGTCTGTCTGTAGGCTGACCAGTTGCCTGTTTTCTTGGCTCTGTTGAAAGATTTCTGAGCTGAAGTTCTGAGTCGATACAATTCCTTGTTCCACCAAGGAAAGTTTCTCGAGAAGTTTACCTTCTTTACCGGGCAGCTTTTCTCATAGGCTGCTACGATGGTATCGCTTAGGTGTAGCGAGACCTGTTCTAACTCCTCTATGGTAGCGATGTTATATTGGAGGCCTTGAAGTTCGGACAATAGACACTCATTATATAGTATCCAGTTCGTTTTTCGTGGCACTCTGCTATTTCCGTACTCCCAGCTTCCATATCGAACACGATTGTTTGATGGTCCGACATGGAGGGCTCTGGGAGTACACGTCAATTTTTTATCAATTGAGCGCCGTACGCTCTAAGGTCAAGTCAAGTACCTCTTGCCTTATTGCATTTGTAAACTTGGGTTTATTCCCCCTGTTTAAGATGTCTAGATTGCTAGCGCATACATAATCAAGAAGGTCCTTACCCTTGTTGTTGAGCTGCCCCATACTGTGTGGTGCGCATTAGCGTCCCAGCCCACGATGAGATGTTTCCCCTTCCTTCAGCACCAGTCCGTGAGGTTCTTTACTGTCTCTGGTGGTGGGTTGTCCTCATCCCCTGAAAAGTAGGCTTGTTGACTTCTCCGGAACCAGTTGCGGATTGCAACGGCGTATTTTTACCCAGCTTGAGGCTTACCCTGCTTCGCCTTTGTGCGAAGCTGTACTACGCCGTAGCGATACATAACGAGGTAATTGCGTTTTTTAACTTCTCCATGGACAGAGCATCCACGGAGGAGGTAACCTCTTGAGTGGATCCAGCGGTGACCCTTCATAAGACCCTCTAGTTAGAGGCATCGCACCCATTCTGGACTGCAATCAGTTGCAGGATGTGGTCATCCCTGTACTCCTGACTGCCCGGAAAATATTCCACTAGGATATCATTGTGCGGCATTTCCTCCGCTCCAACGACTTTTAGGGCTGCACCTTCCCAGGAGACGATCTCATCCTGATGCGACTTTAGCAACGTTACCGTAGCTTCGTTGCGGCAGGTGATCCCGATCCACCCAGGTCGCTTGTGAATCCCAAGGAATCTAGAGTCTTCTTCATTCCCCGTTGCTAGGACTATATCCATTATAAACTCCAGTGTGGACTCTATTCCACTGACAGGAGAGTAGCAGGATCGTTTTTTACCATAACACCAACCCTCAGTCCTTGTACAGCCTGACTATATGATGCCATTTTTTGAGGATTTGCTTCCCCTCTGTGACGCCAGTCGGCCTTGTGCTTGTGAGGGCCTTGCTTTGCCCCTGCACTCGCTTGAGTGGTGATATGCCGCTCATGAAGGACTGTGTAGTCCCTTTCGCACGTTTGGCTTACGCGTTGGACCGAAGGGCTGTAAGGCCTTGCTGCACTTAGGATCATCTGGATACGCAAGTTCCCCCACCACGTCAAGGTGAGCACACACGGGAGAGCCTCAAAATGGATATGACCGCAAAAAAATTTTAAAAAAAAACAATACTTCCCCAATATACCGGGTGCTTGATAAAAACACGCCCAACACTTTAACTTTGCTATTTATTAACCGATTTAAATCAACTAAAAAACCAATTGAATGGCCGTTTTAATACTATGAAACGACACTAATTATATATTTTTTCAAAAGCATCTTCATTGTCAAATGACGGTCAACTTAAAATTTTTAAATGGCTGTATATACTTTTCTTATTTTTTTATACTAGACATTATTTTTCTGCATCCAATGATGCCCAATATGTTGATATTAATTTAATATTTATGTCAGAAAAAAAAAATAATAAATTTTATTAATATGATATTTTCCTACAACTTTAGTGTGCCTTGAAAAAAATCGAAACAGACAAACGTCATTTGTTGCAAAAAACAGACTAATAACAAATGGTTGACATTACTTTACAACAAATGACATTTGTTTATTTCGTTTTTTTAAGGCACACTAAATTTATATGAAAATATCAAATGATTTATTATTATTTTTTTAACATAAATATTAAATTAAAATCAACATATTGGGCATCATTGGATTCAGAAAAATAATGAATAGTATAAAAAAATAAGAAAAGTATATGTAGCCATTTAAAAATTTCATCTGTCAATGAAGTTAATTCTGAAAAAATATATATTTGTCATTTCATTCCATGCAATTTGCTTTTTAGTTGATTCAAATCGGTTAATAAATAACAAAGTTATGGCGTTGGGCGTTTTTTATCGAACACCTTG
This sequence comes from Ontholestes murinus, assembly GCA_963969525.1. Classification (NCBI taxonomy): domain Eukaryota; kingdom Metazoa; phylum Arthropoda; class Insecta; order Coleoptera; family Staphylinidae; genus Ontholestes; species Ontholestes murinus. Next base: position 37,424,108 of record OZ018392.1, on the reverse strand, counting down.
TATACTACGTATATAGGGTAAGTAAAAATGATGATTAGTGCAATAATTTGCCGTATTTGTCTGATATTTTTAAATACTTTAATACTGCCAATAAAAGTATGCAAGATGAAAACATTCTTACATCGACTGACAAATTATGTGCAATGTTTTACTATGAAAAAGACAGGTAAAAGAGAGAAACACAGAAATGTTTCCTTATGTGAAAAATACCAACGAGGCAATCATTTCTTTAATAATGGAACATTGATTAACAATAGTAGAAAAATTTTAAAAATAATTTCCATTGTTAAACACAGAACAATAAGATTATTTCTTTCAAATTTTCTAATTTTACTTTAAATGAAGAAGAATATTGACGTTGCTTTCTTTAGATCGTGGATTAAAATTAAAGTTTCATCAAAACACTCCTGAAAAATTTTGGATCTCTGTTAAAGATGGATACCCGAGTATAAGCAAAAAATCCCTGAACATATTATTGTTATTTTCTACGTCAAATCTTTGCGAAGCAAGATTTTCAACTATGGTCAATATAAAGACAAACAAACGCGAGAGACTAAGGAAATATCCGTACATATTTTATTTATATACATATTATTTTCTAAAAGTAGCATTTGGAAGCAGGGGATTGTCAATCACACCCTGCGATACGATTTCGTTATTTTTTGCTCTACCATATAATAATAGAGTGTTTTTGCGAACGTTATTCTATTTTTTATTACTCTTTTAGTTTCAAAAAAGGTTAGCGCCCCCTGTTTTATGCTGTATTGTAGATGTTCCACCTAAAAATATATCAGAGTTTAGTGTTCCCCGACTTCAAAAAGTTTAGAAACCAAGGGCGTAAGGCACTTGATACTGCCTTTTAGTGCTGCAGGTTTTACTTAATATTATTTTTTTCTTCAAGTAGTGAGATATAGAAACTAATCTGAGAAAAATAAAAAGTAAAAACTAATTATATCAAACCAAGCATTTTAAATAAAAATTTAATTAACACAAATTTTTTTACCTGAGTTCAAAATTTTACGTTAATGTTATTTGTAATCTGCTAGTTAACGTTACGCGGTGGTGACGTCCCCTTGACCGTCTTTGGTAAAGAAAAAGCACTGCGATACCTTTAGGAACCAACACGCACTGAAGGCGGCTTAGGGGTCCCTGGCGAAGCACAACATCGATTAATAGCCTGATTAAAAAGTTTCACGCACGTGTTATATACTTGAGCCTCCGCGCTACCTCAAGGAATAAATGACCGCCTAGCTGAGGGAATAAAGAATAAAAGAAACAATGTAAACATGTAAATTATATATGGGACCTAAGTTACAAGTTACAAGGGCAAAAGCTTCATTCGGTAGAACCAACCAGGTTGACCATCGCTACTGAAGACAGACGACTGGTAAAGAGCGTCGGTCTGGGCCTAACTTTATACCGTGCTCTTCAGTACCACGGCATTGTTACGGCCACGCAGGTACCGAAATTCTCAGAGCAGGTAATAATTTTCGTTCTCCGAAAAAAGCATGTCTTCTTGCTCTGCACTGGAAGCTGCAGATTTTGGAAAATTATCTCGTTTTAAATAAACACAGAACAATAAGATTATTTCTTTCAAATTTTCTAATTTTACTTTAAATGAAGAAGAATATTGACGTTGCTTTCTTTAGATCGTGGATTAAAATTAAAGTTTCATCAAAACACTCCTGAAAAATTTTGGATCTCTGTTAAAGATGGATACCCGAGTATAAGCAAAAAATCCCTGAACATATTATTGTTATTTTCTACGTCAAATCTTTGCGAAGCAAGATTTTCAACTATGGTCAATATAAAGACAAACAAACGCGAGAGACTAAGGAAATATCCGTACATATTTTATTTATATACATATTATTTTCTAAAAGTAGCATTTGGAAGCAGGGGATTGTCAATCACACCCTGCGATACGATTTCGTTATTTTTTGCTCTACCATATAATAATAGAGTGTTTTTGCGAACGTTATTCTGTTTTTTATTACTCTTTTAGTTTCAAAAAAGGTTAGCGCCCCCTGTTTTATGCTGTATTGTAGATGTTCCACCTAAAAATATATCAGAGTTTAGTGTTCCCCGACTTCAAAAAGTTTAGAAACCAAGGGCGTAAGGCACTTGATACTGCCTTTTAGTGCTGCAGGTTTTACTTAATATTATTTTTTTCTTCAAGTAGTGAGATATAGAAACTAATCTGAGAAAAATAAAAAGTAAAAACTAATTATATCAAACCAAGCATTTTAAATAAAAATTTAATTAACACAAATTTTTTTACCTGAGTTCAAAATTTTACGTTAATGTTATTTGTAATCTGCTAGTTAACGTTACGCGGTGGTGACGTCCCCTTGACCGTCTTTGGTAAAGAAAAAGCACTGCGATACCTTTAGGAACCAACACGCACTGAAGGCGGCTTAGGGGTCCCTGGCGAAGCACAACATCGATTAATAGCCTGATTAAAAAGTTTCACGCACGTGTTATATACTTGAGCCTCCGCGCTACCTCAAGGAATAAATGACCGCCTAGCTGAGGGAATAAAGAATAAAAGAAACAATGTAAACATGTAAATTATATATGGGACCTAAGTTACAAGTTACAAGGGCAAAAGCTTCATTCGGTAGAACCAACCAGGTTGACCATCGCTACTGAAGACAGACGACTGGTAAAGAGCGTCGGTCTGGGCCTAACTTTATACCGTGCTCTTCAGTACCACGGCATTGTTACGGCCACGCAGGTACCGAAATTCTCAGAGCAGGTAATAATTTTCGTTCTCCGAAAAAAGCATGTCCTCTTGCTCTGCACTGGAAGCTGCAGATTTTGGAAAATTATCTCGTTTTAAATATTTCATAATGGGAAATTTATGCAAAATATTAATAGGAGCAATGGGTAGCTTATAAAGTAGATTAAAATATTATTACGCATTTGTTACGACGTTCAGGTAAACTTATCGCCCGCAACATTCCCTCTTTCTTCATCTATAATTTGACAAATATTAGAAAGATCATCTAACAGTAGTTAATACATGTATGATAAATTAGATTATGATAGACATTGGATTATATATTAAATATACAATAAATAATTGAGTGTTAAAAGATGCATATAATAAATGATTGTGGATTATATATCTATCTATGGAGGTTTACATGTACTAAGGATAATTAACAGATAAATAACGTTAAAGATATGACTATTAACTGAATATAATAGATGGTAGATAATAGATGACAATTAACATATAGCAATTTTATACTAAATAATAGATAACAAATAGCAAATAGTATAGAAAAGATGGTAGATGAATGATATTCTTATATGTACTTTGCTGCTTGAAATATTTAAGTATTATTGTCGTAACTTAGTGTAGTGGCATTTAATAATTCTTTATTTATAAAATCTAGTATTTTTCTTTGTTCATCATTTAACATGACTATTCACAGATTTTAAACTCAGTTATAAAATATAATTTTTCTGAGATTTGTCAATTGCCTTACATTATTTGTCATATGTTACTATCATCTACTATCTGTTTTTGCTTCAATTGCTACAATAATCTGTTGTCAGTCATGTGTCACTTATTATTTAACTACTTTTGTGTTATGTAGACTTTTGCATGCCATCTGTCACTATTATCTGTTAGTATTCTGTGTCCTGTCGCACAAAACCGTTTCCCTGTAATTGATTTTTAGGGATACGTGTTATTTCAATAAAAAATAGTTATCAGCACTTTCAGAACTTGGTTAATTAACGAGGAAGGATATGGGTGGGCCCGATGTGATCAAACCAGGTACGAATAACTATCAACATTATGTATTAAAGTCCGTTCCATTTGTAGAAAATTAACTAATAATCTAAGAATAAGAAAACATTTCGTAAATCTACAACAATCAATATTAAGACTACAATTGAAACAACTACTTCTCTAGGTAATATTTCGACAGATATTGAATTATACAAAAGTAATTTGCGTGTTACAAATAGCATAGCTATCAAACTATATTGAATGTATTTATTTTTTATCAAATAATAACAATAATAATTAAATAATTAGTGTACGTTAAATAGTTTCTGAATTAATGTAGACAGAGAAATTATGAACAAGAAATGAATTTACTCTGATTTAATTATAATAAACTAGCAAAAGTAATTAAATAATCTAATAATCAAGTTTTTAATCATCTGCAGACACATGTTTCAATCTCATCAGTATTGGCCCTTCTTCTTTTGAATTAGAGGGTTTGAATCATCGTGTGCATAAAATTTGTAAGAATTTGTTGACTAGTGAATCTTTTTTGCAGAACATTCTGCTTTTACATAGGAATAATGAACGTATTTTAGCTATTTTACGAACCTAGATAAGTTATCTATAGCATCCAACCTACAGATTAAAGTTCGAAAAGTATCAAAAATACCTGCAGTATTGCCAATACTTTAAATTATGTGGTCTCTTTTCCAAAAGTGAAATAAACTGTATCTGTCTTCTTATCAAGGAATGTGTTTTGCGAATCATGTAATTTTTTTCCCTTGTGATATCTGTTACTTGTCAACTATTAGTTGTCATATTTTATTACTGACATTCCAGTATTTGTCCTAAACAATCGGTGAACGTACTATCCTCTGTTATTTATCTCGCTTTGCTTATCTGTCATTAATTTTTAGTAAATGTAATTTCTTACAGTTTAAATCTGTTTCTGCCTCCTTATCAAGGAATATGTTTTGCGGATCATGTAAATTTTCTCCCCTGTGATATCTGTTACTTGACATTTATCATCTATTAGTTGTCATATTTTATTACTGATATTCCAGTCATTTGTTATTTGCCCTAAACTATCGGTGAACTTATTATACTCTGTTATTTATCTCTCTTTGCTCATCTATCAACTTTTAAATTAATTATTTAATTAATTAAATGTAATTTCTTACAGGTTAAATCTGCTTGGAAATAATATGTAGCATTACTAATATTAATGATTTGTCTCTATCGTCTGTAATTTGTAATTGATTATATCTTTATTTGTTCTTCTCAAAAAATCACCTGTTTCTGCCTCCTTATCAAGGAATATGTTTTGCGGATCATGTAAATTTTCTCCCCTGTGATATCTGTTACTTGACATTTATATGTAGCATTACTAATATTAATGATTTGTCTTTATCGTCTGTAATTTGTAATAGGTTATATCTTTATTTGTTATAATGATTACATGCAACATCAAATTAAAATCTTACTTATTTTTTATAACCCAACAGTATCATTAACTTCAGTACTTAAAAACTAGTACTTGCGTTGAAGTTATAATATGTAAATGATCTATCAAATAAAATAAAAAATTGCATAACTGGGAATGAATTTAAGATTATTTGTACAAACTGTTAATAAATAATTTAAAAAAAAAACATAGAGAAATCCAACAAATGCGGCATATGCGAATGTGGCGAATGTGATGCCAAATATGTTGGCAAAACCGGAAGAACATTTAGTATAAGACTAAAAGAACATAGACGAGCCATACTAAAGGCATAAGTGGTTTCACCAAACATTGCATCACGCATAACCACTTCTTCGATGAAAATAATTTTAAGATATTACATGCATGTAATAAGAGCCATAATTTAAATCTCCGAGAAGGATTGAGATTAGCAAATTGTTCAAGCAGGGAAAACACCACCTAAGCAAAAACTATTATCTTTCTAGTTCTCCAATAATGAATGTACAATTTTTAGTATATAAGGGAAAACATTTTGTTTTGTGTATCATTCCTAGTTGATGATGTAATGATGTATAGTAACACAAAATTGGTATAAAAATTTCTGTGTTATGACGATAAAATTATCTTTAATAATAATCTATTTCTAAATTATTGCTACTATTCAAACGAAAGGGTGTAATAGTTACTACATACTAACAAAAATACGAAGTTGATATTTCTAAAATTTTTATAATTTTATATTTTTATAATTAAATTTCATCCAGAAATCTTAAAACACTTTTTTTATCAACTATATAAATCTTAATATCCAAAATATTACTATTAAAACAAACTGATTCATCATAATCAACATTTGTTAAAGTATTCAAATTCCTATCAGATATGCATCTGTAGAACCGAACAAGGCTCCCAACTCGAATCTCATAAATAAAGTCCATGTACATCACGATAAATATGTAAACACAATCGCTAGAAATAACCACATAAATTTCTACACGAAAGGAAGAAATAATTACTCACAATATACGAAATTCATCTCTAATTATTTTTTTAGTTGTTGCATTCCACTTTGTGATTTTTATCTTTCAACGATCTCAATTAAAATCTTTAATTAACAATGAATCGATCATGACGGTGTATGAATATGCGCATAAATGAATATGATTTTTGTAAAGGTATGGATATTCTTTCTGATAGAGTGATTTTTCATTAATTCTACGAAGGATTTTAGATTTATAAGTTATTTCATTGTCATTTTAAAACAAATAATTTTTTGCATATTTATGTTGAGAATTGTTTTCCTATCAAAAACAAATACGGACCGGTTTCGACCAATTTTGGATCTCATCAGCGTGGTATTATCCTGCTTCACAAACTGTAACTATTTATATACATAATTCAAATTTTAAAGAAACTTATACGTTTACGAATGCGGCGATTTATTGAATAATTTGTGAATAAAAATCAAATAAAATAATTATGTCACTTTAAATTTATTATAAATAAATAATCAGCGGTACAAGGCTAAAAAAATATTGTAGTTTCACACATAATTCATAAATACCCGTAACAAATATTTTTCCAAATGTATTCAGAGGAGTGCCTTACTTATGCGCACCTTATTTGTCCAAAGACCATCGTTTACAACAATCACCGAGGACATCGATTGTTACCCTCGTCGTGTGGGTGGGAGCCGGAGATAAATCGATTTTACCAATCGAGTCCGTCGATGTAATTAATAATAATAAGAATAATTCATTTCGTTTTTGGCTCCTTAGCGGAATTGGCCATTTCGCAAGGTGGAGGAGGGTACCCGCAGTCACGAACTTAGTCCAAATTTTCGTTCCATTGTTTCGAAAAGTATTGCGCAATCGAAAGATCTTCTCAGATCAATGATATTAATTATTAAATTGCTTCAAAAGAATGAGAAATTTTCAAGCGGTGCATTAATTATTTGTGCTTGGAATTTTTTGGCAATGAAAGTCGGTGTCATCAATTTTGTTCTAACTGGATACGGCACGCTGTTTCATTTTTGAAAAACCCACGTAGTGTGTAGCATTCCTCAGAATCCAATATTAATAAATCACTATTAATGAGCGCGAACGGAATTGAATGTCATACAATTAAAATTAACATTTCCATTTCTATAAATTTTTGCCTTAAACAAAATGCTATATTTTTACTTACCTTTAAATAGGGTTGAATAATTCGGAGGGTACCTTTATTACCTATCTTAAGTCAACAACTATTTCGCAGATATAATCGCAAAGAATAACATTTATAACATTAAAATATCTTTATCAATATTTTGAATTATTTAATAAAGTTGAAGAATAAAAAGGTGATAAAATTTTGATCGGGGGCAAGCTTATAAGTAACTGGCCCAGCACTTACTGTCATAGTAATATATTATAAAATAATCAATAACATTTTGTAAATCAGAAACAAATGAGTATTAAGAATATTAAGACTACAAAATAAATCACTTATTGAAACAACTACTTCTCTAGCTAATACCTCGACAGACATTGAATGATACAAAAATAATTTGCTTGTTACAGATAGCACAACTATTAAACCAACACTAATTTGAATGAAATTATTTCTATTGAATAAACTAATAAATGATAAAAAATAAAAAAATGTACGCTTCCATCAATATCGATAAATGGTCAAAATATATATCCCTCCGTCACCTGCAAATACCTAGGAATAACATTCTACACTAAATTAACCTTCAAAAGTCACTCCTCTTCCCTTAAAGCAAAAGTCAAGCAAAGGGCGGCACATTTCAGAGGCCTAACTTACAAAAAACAAGGTATAAATATTCAAACCAGCACGCATATCTACAAAATGATCTGCCGTACTTTCCTTGACTATTCAGCCATACTCTTCTACAACCCTCACCCAGTAACCTTACGGAACTTGCAAGTCGCAGAAAGATCAGCCTTTAGGGTGCTAACGAAAATCCGACATCCCCAAAATCCTCTCCATAACCCTTCCAATCCATTGCTGTATGATTCGACAAAGGTAATCCCAATTCAAGAAAGACTATCCTCACTTGCCAAAAAGTTTGCTCAAAATCCTAACTACTTCCAAATCCTAAATGCACTATGCATTCCCAGAAACAAAAACATTATCCCTAAACGAAAATTCCATTCCTTAACATTACACGAATTCATTTCATAATGTTAACGACGCTTCAATTACGAACTAATTTAAGACTGGAACTTTACAATGACAGTTAGCAATCATGACCTCTCAAGAAATGACAAGGACTTAATTAAATTTTTTTTTTTAAAAACAGGCGGAAAGACCTATGGTTGATAGCCGATTGTCAAATACTAGATTAGGTTTTTAATGCTATGTATGTATATTATTTTTATTATATACGATATGTATTTATCAATAAAGATATTTGTATATATAAAAAATGTATTTTAGTCTGTTTGAAAGTGAATATACTTCATAACTTTTTGTTATATCATTTTCATCTTGTTCATCCTACCATAGTTATACTAAAGTTACTGCAATTTTATAAAATTATTAGAAAACATTTCAATCGTAAATAGAAAACGTATGTTGATTTGTATTCAATCCAATTTTCTTTCATGTATTCTTGGAACGATGAAACACATTTCCCACATATATAGCAGTGAAAAAAACCTGTAGAACCGATTACAAGATCGAGCGGATCCCGTTTCGCCTTTAATAGTCACGCTCGTCGAATATATAAAACCGCGAAGGTTCTGCACGTGAAATAATTAGTTTAGCATTTGGCGGCTTGCACACAACGACGTCCTTGTCGCATCCATTAAAATCACACTGCTTAACCAGCAAAGCGCATTAGCATGGGTATGAAAATTCCAAATGGGAGTAAACAAATTTCATAAGATGGGAACAATATGGCCAATCGTATTCATTCCTTAGTAATATATTTTTTAATTCGTGATAACAATGTCTATTTTGATGCTAATTTAATTAATTATTGGTCGTTTTTCTGACTTATTCTAATCCATTGCAGATGAATGAAATGAATGTCTACAGACATAATAATTTGTTACTAGAGAATATCTACTTTTAGATATTAAATTAATGAAATGAATCCTGTAGATCGTTTAATAAATTTTCTGTTTTATTTTTATAAATTTCACATGCTTTTCAATAGTGTTAGTTTTTGTCGTTTCTTTGCTTCGTGTAGTATTTTGAAATCAAAATTTGGAGTGTGTTTATGTTCTATTAGATGGTTGGAGTATGTTGATGATGTCTTCTTCTGAATGAAACATTTTATGCTGTTCCATTCGTTGTTTGAATGATCTTCCAGATTGGTCTATATATTGTTTTGGATTTATCCAACCCGCCTCTTATAAGAATCAAATCAACCACTTATTATTAATTAGATATTTTCAAGTGCCTCGTCAATCAGTAGACTGATTTCTGATTTTATATTGTTGTTCTTAGGGCTTTCAATTATTAATATTTTATCTTTTTGCAGTTTGTTTTGTTTCAATTATTAATCTTATGTGTTTTATCTTTCATTTTTAGTTTTTGTTATTAAGTTTTTTAATCACTAATCTTATATTTAAATGATCTTTAATTTTTGCTTTATTATTTTTAATTATTAATCTCTTTGATTATTGCTATTTGTTCTTAAGGTCTTTAATTACTAATCTTGAATCTTTGATCTATACTCCTAAATATTCTTGATTTTTTATTTTATGCATCCCTTATCATATTTACAATAAAATAGAAAGAAGTAACAGTGGGGCAACGTTGGTTTGGGTCGGTAGTTGGATGGGTAGCCGGTACCATTCACCATTGGGATACAATTAATAGTGGTTTAGAGTGACGGGGGTGATCCTTTAAAGTAACAAGCTCATTTACACATACACAAATACACAAATGACACATGGCGGAAGGACCACGTGGTCGATAGCCAAACACTACTACTACTAGGAAGAAATATTTCTTTAGTCTTCAATCTTTATTTAATATGTTTGAGTAAGTAATCTTATATCTTTGATCTTTAATATTTAATTATTGATTTTTTGGCTTGTGGTCCTAAATATTTGATATTTTTTTATTTTAAACTTATCGTATTTAAAATTAGGTTATAAGAAATGCCTTAAATATAAAAGGATTCTGTCATTACGTATAAATCTACTGTTTTGAAGTTTGCTCTTGGAAGTATAAAGTCCTTGTCATTTGGTATTTAATATGTGATTTTTGATTTTTGCTTTGGTGTGGGAACTTCTTTCTGTGATCTTTAGTCTATGACATGTGTTCTTCATTAATTACTGAGTTTTGATGTTGATGACTTAAACACAAAATTATAATTATTGATTTTTTTTTTCAGTTTGTAGCTTTGGATATTTGACTGTATTTTATCTTTTTTTGCTCTGAAATTTTACTCTAATGCATTATTAAATTAATAAAATAACTTTAGTCATAACTTAAGGAATCTACTTAGTTAGTTTGATAAACTTTCTTGGTCTTCATCAAAATTCAATCAAGACCTAATAGCAAAGATCAATTTAATTATCTTTTAATATTATTCATCTTGTCATTTGACTGTAAATCACATAAAACAATTTCTGCTTTCAGTACATAAGCATGATTTTTATTGTTTAATTGTTGATCTTTGATCTGCGAGCTTGTTTTGCACTTTTTGGTCCTTAACTTTGACCTTAAGTCATGTGATATTTGACCTTCAATTTGAAATATTTGTCATTGTTGATATTTGGTTAATAGGTTAAGATCTCTGGTCATTTAGTTGTTTGTTCTTTGACCTTTAATTTACCCTTTTTGATCTATTTTCTCCAACTTTAATCCACTTTATGATTGTTAATTTAGACTGTATCATAAAAATTCAAGAAACGCGTAAATAAAAAAAGTTTTTTGACATCTGTCAAAAATGACATGAAATATAAAACATAATAGTCTCATACAAAATGAGCAAAAATACGCCAGTAAAGGCTAAAATATTGCCCAAGGTGGCTAAATACACTGCTGGTGAAGATACCTACATCCAGTAATATGGGTTTGAGTGGAAGAACACTATGTGAACTCCGCCCGCATGTTCCCTGCTCTAAATTGTTAAGTAGTTTATAAATTTATATTAATTGTTATTATTTTTTTAAGAGAACATGTAAAGAAAAATCAATAAATCAATAAATTTAGTCTATTTTGTTTAATCTGCTTTCGATTTTTAGCTTATATTTAGCACACAGCCTTTATACTTAAATATTTAACATTTACCATTAGATTTGGTTTTAATTCTATGATTATAAATCAATTAGAGATTAAATTCGATCTGTGTTTTTTTTTTGTTTTTAATATTTTAATTTTTGTCTTTGGATTTTGATTATTTTAAGTAGTTTAACATTTAATATTTGATCTTAGATTTTTTCTTTTTAACTATGATCTTTCATGTTTAACTTCCGATTTTCAGTGTTTGGCCTTTGATCTTTAATATGTAATCATTAATCTTTGTTTTAAGTCAACCTATAATTCGTCTTTTTGTCTTCATGTTTAAACTTTGACTTTTAATCGATAACTTTTAAATAAATAACATAACATTAAGAACAAATCTACATATCATTGCAAGCCCTTTTGGAATAAAAGATTTACTTTGAATAAATTTATATCTGCGGTGGGTATTAAGTTAATGAATTGTGCAAGTGATCTTAATATTACCTTTTGCAATACCAATACACACATTTAATATTATTTTCTTCAAAAATATAGATAAATATAAATTAGTAACTAAAGCTATGCTAAATTTGCAAGCATTCGTGTGCCATTCCCCTAATAGCATTTCATTAATATCATACCTAAAAAACCTGATTTAAGGTTCGACAGCATAAATACCAAAGAACTAGTTTGTCTACGTATCAATATACAGTCCCTTCGATTAAAAATTAATTAAATTGATACCATATTAAATGACGATGACTACAATATTTCCGTTTTTGCTTTTCTGAGTATTGGCTGACTCACGAGGAGTGCATAGCTACTGTGATAACTAACTTTCCCGTAGCGACACAATTTTCGAGAAAGAGATATCGTTATGGTTGTGTTTTAATCATGGTTAAAAACAGCATAGATTATTCGCCTCTTGATTTTTCAAATATATTTTCTGAGAAGAACTGTTAAATTAGTGGAATAAACATAAATACCATAATACGTACAGAGTTTCGTTTACAATTTTCAATTATTTAAGCATATTAATAAAGGCATTTGATAGCTCTTTTCCTTTGTCGTTGATTTGTGAACCCATTTTTTTAGTCTTTGGCCATTAGTATTTTGGTTTTTATAATTAGTCTTTGTGTTTTGATATTTTACTTAAAATATTATCGCTACTTTGATATTTGATTTTTAATCTTTGATCTTAGAACCTCGATTATTTAACTGTAATCTTACATCTCTGGTCTGCAATTTTAGATCAATATCAATAATTTTTGACCTTATTCTCCAACTTTTCTTTGGTCTCTAGTTTTTTTATATTTTATCTATGGATTTGTATAATCGATCTTTGAACGTTTATTTTTAAATTTTAATCTTATACTTTAGGTCTTTGGGTTTCATCCTAGGGTCTTAAATCATTGAATTTTTATTTTGGTCTCTTATGAATCATATTAAATTTTTGTATGTTTTAGAAATTTTAAACTTATATTTTTTATTTTTTTTAATTTTATTTTTTTGTACGGCATTAGGAAAATGAATAGCTATAAAGACTAAACCAAGAAGTACCTTCCACCGATTTTAATTTTTGAATTTGCCTCCTACATGTCAAGAATTAATTCTTGACATGGTGATGGAGACTATCTTTTATTTTTTTCTAATGTATATAAATGATTAATTAAGATGATAAAGAGTGAGAATGTGATAAGTAGAGAGCGGATAAAAAAGCTTAAAAAATATGAAAAAAAGCACTTAAAAAGGCACAAAATTTAGTGAAAAAAGCATTAAAAAAGCACAAATACAGGAAAAAAAGCATAAAAACACGAAAAAAGCACTAAAGAAAACTATATTTTCTTAATATGTTACACGTTTATCAACATATTTTACATAGAAATTCTGCTTAAAACTAAAATAAACACACTTTCTTTACGCAATACATAATATCATGTAAGTATTTAAAAATTAAATTGTAATTTTGTATACATTTCAATATAACTAAAATCTATTCATGAAAACAGTAGATCATTAAATGTTGTTCTAGGGGTTTAATTGTAAAAATTATTACTTCTGACGCTCAATAAATTTTTGAAAGTGAAAAAGCTTCTCTTTATTTTAAATTATAGCTGGATCCATTTGAAAATTGCCATTCAAAATCAAGTTTAATTTATTTAATATTAAAAATCCTTCATTTTCACCGAATACTTCTGTCGATATTATTTTGATTTCTTGGCCAATGCGTCCAGGTATTATCTAAAATGAATCTGCTTTTATAAAGATTTGATTGTGTTGCTCACAAAATTTAAACGCGATTTTATGTAACTAAATTGTTTTGAAGGAAGCTCTTGTTTCTTAAGAACTGTTTGACAGTCATTAACTGATTTGCTTGTCGTTTCGGGAAAGTTGTATATAACCTTATTAAATTCTTCAAAATTGTTCGCATAGTACATCGTAGAATATGGCCAAGTTCCCCATTTTGTTAGAACTGGTTTATGGGGCAGTGAGATATCAGGTAATGACTCCTTGAATAATTGCACTCACAGAAGAATATAAGAACTATTTTTCCATATTTAATTAAATCTACAAATGGAAATTTCATTCTTATAGTTTCAGAAATTCGTTTCTATTCATGTGCTAAACTTGTACAATGCACAAAATGCATTATTAGTAAAATTTTTAACTTGGTATTGTCTACGGCAAAAATAAGCTTGTCAGTCCATCATTTATGAATTTTGATATAATGTTATTATCAGTTTTCTTCAATTCTTTTGTATATATCATAATACTATTGGTCGGATGTCTTCATGTTAAACTCCTATTATTAAATTAAACAAGCGTCTGTGGTTTCATCATCATATTTAATTATTGTTAATAAAATCTTTAATTTTTTGTATGGTTTCATACTACGCAAGAGCTACATAATTTTTTCTCAGGAATGCGCATTTTACAATATTTTCCCAAAAAGGATTTAAATGCATTATTTTGTAATTTTCTTAAAGGGATATTCGAATGTAAACGGTTGCAGAACACCTGATTATTAGCTATGACTTAAATTTGTTTACATTTTATACTTACTGGGGCCCCTGTTTGGGCCTAGTTTAACGACGTTTACATCCGGAATATCATAGGTGTGATTCCTATGAAGCGTTCGTCTGTATTATCTGAATAATGAGACGGTCTATTATATCTACTTATTTATAAACGAATCCATTGTAAATTGGTAATTTGTACTAATATTTATTAATAATAAAATTCATTATAATTATTGTATCATATTATGAAGATTTTAAACAATTATGTTGTCAAAAGACACGAAGAAAATATGTAATACAAATATAATCTATAAATGATGGAATACAGATTTTTACGAAAATTCTCTATATTAGCACATTAATTTAATATCAGCGTGAAATTTTTATTAAATGTTATTTAAATGTTTAAGAAAATGCTCCAAATAAGCATCAGAATCTAAAAAAGCATGAAAATAAGCATAAAAAGTCAAAATAAGCACAAAAAGTCAAAATAAGCAAAAAAGCACAAAAAAACTTAGCGCTAAGTAATCACATTCTTCAAGATTCGTATAGATATTAAGAAATTTTTTCGATGCTATTAATATTAGGGATAAGCATAATGCTAGAATTCCGCTCTCTAGTGATGAGAGTAGTTACACAAATACAAAAAATACAAATACAGTTAACTGTCACAACATTATTTTTTATAGAAACACGACGTTTTCCCGTATATGTTCTTTGGCTTTCATTTTAAATAATTTTATGTCATCAATGTTCCTCAGGCCTCCTGGCAGTTCATTATATTGTATAACAGTGTTATAATAACACCATCTACTAATAATCCTTGTTTGAGAATATTTGTTTCATTCTGAATGACATGAATGTCGCTTTTTCGCCTAGTTAAATATTTATGTACATGTTTGTTTTTTTTCCAGTTTTACATTAGATTTACTTGAACCTATAATTATTTTATGTATAAACTTAATTCTTTCAAAGTAAATTTTTTGTCTAATATTTAGTTCTGGTATTATTTTATATAGAGTGCTCGTTGGTGTTTTTTTGTCCAAATTATATATAAGTTTGATGCATTTGTTTTGTTGTCTTTGAATGGTGTTGGTGTTTTTGTTAGATGTACCCCCCCAAATTGCGCATAGGTAATTTATTTTTGAAGCGAATAGGGTGTTATATATGCTTTTTTTTAAGTCGTTTAGGTAGATATTCTCTGTATCTAGTTTTAATTAAATATGTCAGCAAAGTTTAAGAATTCAAGGTCCTTTACTATGTAATACAAAACTTGATCTTAGTTTTTTAGTCTTCGCCTTTGGCTTCTGTACTGTAATTTTTGGCTTTGATTTTTGGTTTTTCCTTTTCTTGCTTAATGCTCTTGGTCTCTTGGTAGATTCTATTGATCATATTTAATCTGTATGTTCTCATATTTAATCATTGATGCTTGATTTCTGTTATTAATCTTCAATCTCTGATATTTAATTTCCAATTTTTCATCTTTAGTCTTTGCTATAGCACCTTTGACGCATGATATTTAACTTTTGATTTAAGATTGGTAATAGGTTTGACATTTAGTTTTTGGATTTTGCACTTGAATTAATTAAATGATTGATTTTCTTTAATCTCTGATGTTTAGCCTCTGATTATACAATTTGAATTTTTAATTTTTGATCTATTTTTATTTATAATTTTAAATGTTTGATTATTTGGTGATTAATTTTATCTTTAATTTTTTGACATTTGATTTTTTTCTAAATGACCTTTGATCCATAATTTTTGACTTATATGTAAATTTTCGTCTTTGTATTTTTAATATAATCGAAACTTGTTCTGCTACTCTATGGAACCAAATTTTCAAATTAGGAGAAGTTTTACTTCTCCTAATCTTTGTGTTTGTTTTAATTATTGCTTTAATCATCGATTATTGATCTTTAAACACAGAACTTTGATTTTTTATATATTCTGTTTAATGTTCGACCTTTGCTTCATGATTTTTTATTTTTAATATTTAATATTTCATCATTGTTCTTTACTATATGACCTTTAATGCATAATGTTTAACCTATTGTTTTAGATTATCCGTTGTTTTTTATATTAAATTTTAGATCTTTTGGGTCTGTTTTAATTTAATTGTTTTCTTAAATATTTTATATTTGGGTTTTAATCATAGGTGTTCTACATTTAATTTTTTATATTTGAAATTTGATATTGATTTTATTTTTAATCTTCGATCTCTGATATTTGACAATTGATGTGTAATTTTTCATCCTTCATCTTTGCTATATGATCTTTTATCCCTAATATTTGATCTCCGATTTTAGGTATTTGATCTTATATCTTTGGTCTAGGATTTTTGCTGTGCAAACTCGATTAATCGTATTTACAAATACCACACGTAAATTACTGAATAAAACTAATTTAGACTTTGGCTTTAAATATTTAGTCTTTGGCATTTGTTTTTTTTTTCTTTCATATGTAAATTTTAGTTTTTTACTTCAGGTATTCAGTCAGTAGTATAGTATCTTCGATTTTTTTAATTTTTTTGGTTTGAAGTCCCCAATCTTCGATTTTTGATCATAAATTCTTGGTTTGTGGTGTTAAACCCTAATGTTGATTGATGAGTTATGTGAAGATGATGTAATATACTGTTAAATTCTGTTGATTATATGTAATAAAAACCGAAATAAAAGCATAAATTATGAATAAAATTTTTCGTCTTAATTAACTTTCAAATTAGTATTCATTAATTTTGGCCAGCATTTATCTGGTCATAAAAAATAACATTTTATTTTAAACCAATGAATTTCATAGGCAAATAAATTAAACTATTGTTTCCTTGTTTTTTATATCTCATCAGTATAGCGCGTTAAAAAAGAGAAGCAGAAAATCACTGCGGAGTTTTAAATTTCGTTTCTCCGTGTATATCTTAAAAGAAAATAAATATTATTACTTACGTTATAATTTCCCAATACAATTTCCATATAGAAACTATTGCCGCTCTCCATATGCAATTAATCTTGCCACCGTTTATGTCTTTCATCCCACAGCATATGTGCAAATCGGTGGGTGTGTGTATAATATTTAAAGTAATAGCCGATCATAAAAGCAGACATAAAAAAACAAAGTTTTCAATTTAAAATCTAGTATGAACAAATGTTTTTCTATGTCTTATTTTTGCATAAAGCTTTCTACTGGTCTAACAAAAAAAATTCCATTGTTGAAAAGATGCTGACAGGAAATGAAATTCGTTCAAAGCAAACCGACAGGAAATGGCAAAACGAAACTTTATAAAAATCAAGGGTAACCTTTCTTCTTTCTTCGGCGTTGAGTTTTTATGAACCTCCAGTCGGCAGTCACGTCTGGCGAAATAATAACAAAAATCTCTGATCACCATCGGAACGCTTGATTTTATTAAAGTCACGCGCTCTTTCTCATCTCTGGGGCCAAAGATACGGATCTGATGTTCTGTCACGAACCCGACAGAACGGGAACAAAAAGAAGCCCGACATTGCTCTTTGGTCGCGGATAAATATATAAATATCCTCATTATGGTAAACCTTGAGGTCTTAATGGGACTGTTATGTAACACACAGGCGATGGACTATTACGGTATATCAAGAGATTAAAACTGTACAAAAAATAGAAAAAATTTAAGAGCTACGTAAAATTTACATATCATAGAAGAAGTAATAGCTCCACTGAAAATGATCGAAACTAGTTAGGCAAGTTTATAAATATTTAAAAATAAATTTTGAAACAACTAAAATCAAGTGATTCCAATAATTAAGAAAAAGTTGAACCATCAAATCAAAAATGTGTTTTTTAAATCTAAATAGCAAATGAGTTGATCCTAGCACTAAAACACAAAAATGGTGATGTGGCCATCATAGCAATTTCCCTTTATTTTACTCCAAAACTATGAGGTTTACGCAAAAAAGCTATTCTTAATGATTTGTTTACTTTTGAATTATCTACATTATTTCTAATACAAGTTTCATGTAACTCTAATAGTTTATTGGCAATTGGCAAAAAATGTCAACATTTTCAATTTTTATTTTTTTTTTTCTCAAAAGTTAAGAATTTTATGAAAAATATGTTTTAAATTTTTTCAATTTTTTTATTCTCTTTAACTATCGTTAAAATGTTTGAAATGTTTTTTTTTAAATTTTTCATATTTAGAAAAATATCACGAAAAACAAAAAAAACGCCTCGAGTAATCATCCACTTCCGGTCTATGAATGTATACCAAAAGCTTTTCAGTTCCAGTAAAACCTTAAGTTTAAAGTTTCAAACCGATAATTCGTTCTTGAGATACAGCGCCCACGGACAGACTGACAATTTTTTTTTTCCAGAAATTAGTGTAATGGACTCAAAACGGATATTTCTGGGAAAAAAATGTTCAAAAAAATCAAAATAATACTTCCCCTATATATACTTCGTATATAGGGAAAGTAAAAACACTAAACGAAATAAAGTTGAATATTGATTGTTTTTAATTCTCAATTGAGCATAATTTAAGTCCATCACTTAACCTTAGTTTAGAAGTTAGTTAATAATTGAAGGATTAATTTGTCTTATCTAGATAGCAAATGAGATTTAATTTTGATCAAAATAATTTAAAAGTTAATCTTTTAAGGATGATGCCAGAAGTAGATAATTACCATATTAAGTAGAAATTGCAAATTGATCAGAACATTTTGGATTTTTACGCCAATTTAGACTCACTTAATAATTGATATACTATTTCATTTACATATATTACGCAATGAAAATTTTCGAAACGAAACGCATTCCATTATTTCTATTTTGTTCCAGGGTATGTATAAAGATTTTAACATCTGGGATTTAAAATTATTATTCTAGGTATATGTTATTTATTTATTACTTGATTCATATAGTAATTTTGCTATTATATTGTTCCACACCTCCTTCATATTTTTCGTATCGTATTTTTTATTCTTTGTAAGTATTCATCACATAACAACTAAGTTATAGCTGTAATATGTAATATTCATGAGATTCTATTGTTACATTTGAAGTTTAACCTTGTTTATGTTCTTCGAATTCCTATTAATTATAAATTAATTATAAAAAATATTTCTGCTGTATTAATTTTACTCTTTTATCTTTCTTTTATTTTGTTATCCTTAATTTTGCCCTTACTTTCCAATCATACTCCGAAGTATTGGTTGTTGTAACCTGTTCTATGATTATTTGTTTCTTTCTTCAATTTCAATATTGACATGTTTCTGTTTCTTGTTTCATTGTCATTCCATATTCTTTTCCATTTATGTCTGTTAATAATGTTACGTTGACCTGACATGCACATTTTGAGATTGGCATGAGATTTAATTATCAGTAACTAATAAAAAGTGGTTTGATTCTCGGTTTCGTATATATAATAATTCCGTCCTTGTTTAGGAATCTGCTTGCTCTTACTCCATATTTGGTTATAGACTTCTCCGATGTCTCCTTGTTTATTATTTTATTTCTTGTTATTCTGTATATATTTCGTATTAGGCTAGATATTTCCATATTTTGGTCCTCGATACAGTGTTCAATGTTCTGAGTTAGTAAATTCCATGTAAATTTTTCTTTATTTAGTATCCTATTTATGAAATCATGATCTTAGGTACAGTTTTTTACATTCACCGTATACGTAGTATATTTAGGGGAAGTATTATTTTCGTGATTTTTTTGATTTTTTTTGCGGAAATATCAATTTTGAGGTCCATTGCACTGATTTCTAAAAAAAAACGAATTATCTTTTTCAAACTGTTAACGGTGGAGGCTTCTACTTCACAAATAAAAAACATTTTTAACTTTGTTTGTATAACACGGACTTTATTTAGTGACTATAGTTTCGACAATTTTAACTTGTCATTATCAAACTAGAACATACATTAATAAAGAATACATTACTTAGTGTGAAGTTGATCTGCTATAATAAATTAAACATTGCTTTAGCAAATTCACGATTACTTTAAATAATAATACCTTAAGTTAGCATATATTTGACCTACTACAATAAATTATAGATTTATTTAACGTACTTCTAAAATACTTTAATCAATGATGCTTAAGCATACACTTGACTTGCTGCAATAAATTATACATTGACTTAGTCTACTCCGAACCTATACTAAATTGAATTGCTTTAACATAACGCACGCTCAACCTATCATTATATCTTTTATATTAACTTAGCATACTTTTGACCTACCTCAAATAATAATGCATTAATTAACTTATCGTTTTCTTATCCTATCTTAATAAATTGTGCGTTGACCTAGCATACTCCTAACCTACCTTAAATCATTATACATTAACAAACGTACTCTTCAACTACCACAATGAATTATACCTTGATTAAGTACCTATCCTAAATATTAATATTTCAGCCAGCCTACTCTTCAATTGAATTGAACAATAACCTAATTTCCTCACCCAAAATAACAATGTAGCAATTAGCAATTCCTTGAACCACCTAAAAATACTAAAGCTTTAATTATCGATACGTCTTTTTAAAAAACCTTGTTTCAAACTTTCAAAATAAATATAAAGGTTAAACCTATGAAAGTTTAAACCTAAAAACCAAATTTGTTGAAGAAAGTAGATACTAGAGAGAAAAAGCAATAGAATCGGATAGTTTCTTTTTCTATCTTTTGTACCTAATTTATGGAGAAAAAAAATGTGTCTGTGTATGTGTGTGTGTCTGTCTGACCGTGGGCGTTGTATCTCAAAAACGAATTATCTGTTTGAGATGAAACCTTAAATTTATGGTTCTATCATTAAAAAACTGAAAATGAAAAGTTTTGGTGAACATTCATAAACCGATGTTTACTCGAGGCGCTTTTTTTGTTTTTTTCCGATATTTTTCTAAATATGAAAAATAATACAAAACTTTTCAAACAAAAATTACAGGGAATGAAAAAATGAACAAGTTTCATTAAAACATTTTTTCATAAAATTCTTAACTTTCGAGAGAAAAAAAAATGAAAATTTTGATATTTTTTGACAATTGCTAATAAACTCTTGTAGTTACATGAAATTTATATAAGCCGAAGGCCTATAACATAATTATAGGTTACTTTTTTATTAAGAAATGTATATATTCATTGTCATAGCAACCATTGTAGCACTACAATATAACTATTGTAGAACTAGTGCTACAATGGTTAAACAGGCGAGGGATATTATAATATAATAGCATTCATAAGTTTTTCAATTACACGCAAATATTATAAAAACATTACATATAAAATTTGATTTTTGAGTTGACTTTTCTGACGTGGAATTATACGTCAAAATAAAATTGCAAGTGTGTTGAAATTTACACAAAATAGTGGTAAGTAGTAATAGTGAGTGTAGATTTGTTAAAAAAATCAAACCCTACTGTAAATATTCCATCATATACATGATCTCCAAGAAAATTTAATAACTGTCTCAATATCACGTATATTTTTAATAAATAAAAATGTATAGTGTACAATTCGCATACAATGACCATTGCCCACTCGTGGGCAATGAGTAACATTGTATGCACATTATACAATATACTATTTTCTACTCCTATAATGAAATATCATAATTGTAGGTTACTTTTTGATTATGAAATTTGACATTGTATGTTATGTATATATTATATGTTCATTGTCATAGCAACCCTTGTAGCACTATTGCTACAACATATCTATTGTAGCACTAGTGTTACAATATATCTATTGTAGCACTAGTGCTACAACAGTTAAACAGGCGAGGGATATTACAATAACATAGCATTAATAGTATTAATTGAACCAGACCAAACGATTTTTATAATGACTACATGTGAATTTCCTAAAATTCAAAAAAATAAAGTTTTTCAATTTCACGCAAATATAAAATTTATAACACACATTTGATTTTAGAGTTGACTTTTCTGACGTGAAATTACACGTCAAAATAAAATTGCGAGTGTGTTGAAATTTACGCAAAATAAAGCTAAGTAGTAATAGTGAGAGTAGTTTTGTTAAATAAATAAAACCCTACGGTAAATATTCTATCATATACACGATCTCCAAGAACATTTCATAATTGTATCAATATCATGTATATTTTTGATAAATAAAAGTTTGTTCAAAGTCAATAAGTAGAAATCTATATTTGTATTTTTTAATTCATATAATCGTAGAAAAAGTATAATGTACAATTCGCATACAATGACCACTCGTATGAATTGCTGCACTCGCCTCATATTCGTGGGCAATGAATCTCATTATATGGTCATTATAACGGGTGTCCAACAATTATTGCAGTCCCGGGTGGCGTTGGAATCAAAAACGTAGTGAATTGACATTCTTTCATGTTCCAAATAAATGAACTGACATTTTAATTGTCAAACATAACCTAAACGTGCATTTAAAGTGTTAACTTTAATAAGTAATTCGATTATGTTTACCCAAGAACAGAAAAGGTTTTTATTAGAATCTTATTTTCGCAACGTCCGTCGTTTGGAAAATGGAGAATGGGAGTATTTAATGGAACTAACGTTGCAAGAATTTCATACAAGATTTCCGCATGTAATTATAAACAACAAATTCGTTTTTTCGTGATGTGAGAGCTATTGTGCAATGTTTTCGCGATACAGCATCGGTGCAACACAGAAAGGGTGCAGGCAGACCTAGTGTAATAAATGAAAATGTTTACAAAACGCAAGAATTACTATAGAAGGAGAACCTTTGACATCCGTTAGGAGATTGACGCACGACGGCCGTTGCGAAAATAAGTATCTAATATTTTCTGTTCTTGAGTAAACATATTCTAATTACTTATTAAAGTTAACAACACTTTAAATTCACATTTAAATTATGTTTGACACATGTAAGAATCGACCTACGTTTTTGATTCCAAAGCCACCCGGGACTGCAATAATTGTTGGACACCCGTTACAATATACTATTAAAGTTTCATCTCAATAGGATCATTCGTTTTTGAGATACAGCGCCCACTGACAGTCACATATAAGACAGAAACAATCTTTTTTCCAGAAATTAGTGAAATAGTCTGAGGGGACCTCAAATCAGATCTTTCCGTTGATGGTGATGGTGATGGTGATGGTGATGGTGATGGTGATGGTGATGGTGATGGTGATGGTGATGGTGATGGTGATGGTGATGGTGATGGTGATGGTGATGGTGATGGTGATGGTGATGGTGATGGTGATGGTGATGGTGATGGTGATGGTGATGGTGATGGTGATGGTGATGGTGATGGTGATGGTGATGGTGATGGTGATGGTGATGGTGATGGTGATGGTGATGGTGATGGTGATGGTGATGGTGATGGTGATGGTGATGGTGATGGTGATGGTGATGGTGATGGTGATGGTGATGGTGATGGTGATGGTGATGGTGATGGTGATGGTGATGGTGATGGTGATGGTGATGGTGATGGTGATGGTGATGGTGATGGTGATGGTGATGGTGATGGTGATGGTGATGGTGATGGTGATGGTGATGGTGATGGTGATGG